>JBBPML010000205.1:0-47365 GCA_038090275.1 Austroboletus novae-zelandiae | reverse complement strand
TTCTGTTGCCTCACGCGTCCCGCTGAAGAGTATCACGCTGCCACAGACAGCGTATGCTTGGAACAGGCTTCACATTTTTGCCATATCGATCACGCCCTCTACTGTCCCTTCCGCAGAACCGACAGGTCCAGAACTGTCGATACGCACCGTTCAGTTCACTACACGGTGGGAAGACGTGGAAGGACAGCGTGCACAAGCGGTCGTGGTCACTCTGGCCAATCTCTTGCCCGGAAGCCTTGCACTGTCACCAGAAACGTCGATTCAGTCGAAATATGAGGTGGAATTGATCGGACAAGGATTGAGAACAGTAAAGGCAGGGGTCGTGCATCGGCTTGTGCCAGCAGATCAAGCACGTATTGATGTGTTGGTCTTGAATGACAACGGCGTTGGAGATGCGACCGTCCAGATCAAAGATTCGGAAGGAAATGTAGTTGGGACGTCTTCGGGATGGCCGATCACTCCCCTTCGACAGACTTGGGCGGCCGATGAGGGCGTGCTGTCTACACACGAGCCACCAAGTTGGGTGCGTGCATTCCTTCATATCACGTGATCATTTTTGACCGCGTCGAAGTGGAGCCAAGGAAAATATGGTATATTGTGAGTGGTGACCACATAATATGGAAGCGAATAACAACTCATATGCGCTAGTATCCACTGGGGTCTTTATAGCGTTCCTGCCTATGTAACTTAGGTCGACACGTTATGCAACGACAACGTTACTGACGCCACATTCCTAGGGTCCGCCGTACACTTATGCGGAGTGGTACGAGTGAGTGTCAAACTATATTTGCCCATTTTCTTTGACTATCGACGATATTCAGCTGGCACCTTCATAACCCAACAAATTCGAGCAATCCTACCTGGAAATACCACTTAGAAACATACGGGTCGGTGAGTAACCTCGACAAGATGTTGCTATTATCACGATGTGAATGCGTAATTCCCTGTTCAGGACGTGGTTTATGACGATTTCATCGCGAATTTCACAGCCAGGAACTGGGACCCGAGCGCTTGGCTAGATTTGATTGACGAAGCAGGCGCCAAATATTTCGTTTTCGTCACGGTTCGTGAAGTGGTAAAATTGTCGTTCTCTTTGCCAACATATTACACAGAAGCACCATGATGGATACAGTCTATTCGATACGAAGAACACGACGCACAGAAGTAGCGTTCATCTCCACCCTCATCGCGACTTTTTGAAGGAGCTCATGGAAACTGCGAAATCTGAGAAGCCCAACCTCCATCGTGGGACCTATTATTCTGTCCCAGAGTGGTAAAGCATCCTTTCTCACCAGCGCCCCGAGTGCTGAGTAAACAAAAAGGTTCAATCCCTACTACGCACCGTACGGATTTCAAGTATGGCCAGGAGGACTCGCACATAATGCCTTCAATCACTCTGAGCTCGAACCGTATACTGGCATGCTCAACATCTCGGACTACGTCCAAGACCTTCTCTACCCCCATATGTTGTCGCTCGCTCTGGACTATGGGTCGGAGATTATGGTGCGTTACAGCAAATTCTGTGCATTCTGGACTAGTAGTAATGCACGCTAAAGTGGTGCGACATTGGTGGTCCGAACAATACGCTAGAATTTGCGGCGCAATTTTATAATTACGCGATGGAGAATGGGTATCAGGTTACGATGAACGACCGTTTGTTCTTCAGATTATCTTGTATGTCTTGACCACCGGCCCTGATCGTTTATTTACAGGTTGTGGTGCGGTACCCGACTTTGACACACCTGAATATGAGTTATTCGGGTCGCTTTCCACCAGAAGGTGGGAATCAACTGAAGGTATCGACCCATGGAGTTTTGGTATTAACAACGCCACTCTTGCGCACCAATACAAGAACGGTACTACGATCATTCAGACGCTGGTCGATGTCGTGAGTAAGAACGGGAATTAGTACGGCAAACTTCGCATCTTTAGTTGGTCGGTCATATATCTCCTTTGTAGCTTGCTCAACGTCGGCCCTACTGCGGAAGGTGACATCATTGCACCCATTGCGGACAACCTTCGTGATGCTGGTCGATGGCTCAAGTACGCAGGTGAATGTGTGTACGCAACGGTACGTACTGTGCCTTTACCCTGATGAAACACGCGGTTAAAGAAATGTGACAGGACTATTGGTACCAAGCCTCGCAGGATCCCACTGGATCTTACCGATTCCTGACCACACCTGAAACGTTTTGCATTATCGCGTTTACCAAGCCCACCCACGGTTCGGTCGTAGTGGATACAGGTGGTGCTGTGCTGCCTATCGTAAACGGCGACAGCATTCGGCTGCTTGGGCCGGCGAATGGGGCCAAGACAGCGGGACTTGAGTGGCACGTGGACGAGCTTGGTGTACTGACGATCGATGTTCCACAGAATGAGGTGGATGAGGTGGAATTTGCGTGGGTCTTCCAGGTCGCGTATGCACATTGACAATATGCTTGTAGTATTCAAGTGACCATCGTGTACAGTGCTTTGTTGTACATGCTTTGTTGTACATTTTATGGCGATGAAACGGATCTGACGAGTTTCCATTCCGAGTCGCATGTGGACGGTCCACACATCCGAGACACTTATCCGACCACCACCCTTGCTCGTCTATAAAACCCGACCCACTGGCGCCTCGCGATGAACAAGACAAGGCCGAACCCTGCGTCCCCGAGGAGCCTAGAAGACCGTCGCCCTGCGTTCTTCTCGAGTACATAAGAGAACGCTTCGAACTCGAGGCGGCACTTTCATTGAAACGCATCGCATCGCTCCGCTTGTCCTTGCTGCTAACCGGACCGTCGAACTCGATCATCATGACGCCCCCCGTCTTGTTATCACCCGCCCTCGCTCCGCCGTCCCCGCCGTTCGTCCTACCCGCCGACGAATCGCTCGTCCGCATCCATGCATGTCGGCAGTGGACGGGCCCCATGCGCGCGATCGTACCGCTGCCGCGACGCTGTTTGCAGCCGATCCCGCGACGCGTCGAGTCCGTCGTGGTCAGACCGACCTCCCGGACGCGTTGTGCTCACGACGTGAATGGGGACATGGACACGGCGTTGGACGCAGACGAAGAAGAGGACGATGACGTGCGTGCGGCGTACGGGGATGAAAACGACTCGGACGGGACGAGGTGCTGCTCGTACGAGAGTATCACCGCTGCCATGGGACTCGATGCGTGGAGCTTCGAGGTATGTCGTTTTCTTTTTCTTTTTCTTTCTCTCTCCTCTAAGGGCTGACGACTTTACTCAGGAACTCCGCGTCGAATGCTACGCCCAGTCACAAATCGCTCGAGGTACCAGACCACCCGCCGTCGACAAGCCATCCCTCGTTATCCCACCCGCCTTTGTCCCTCGCGTCATCCGTGTCGACGTTTTCTCAAAACAATAGCAATGTCTTGTGATATAAGTCAATTACATGCAGGTTATGCAGAGATATGTCTTTAACATCTATGTGCTCCAGCGACGATTTCCTAAATACACTTGATTTGGATCCGAAGAAAATTAGGCCGCACCAGCGACGAGGTTGTGATGGGCCGTCGACAGCGAACCCAATTGTCATGCTATTTGATCCATAGCGACAGCGTACGTCAGATCCGCGTCTATCGAACGTTCATACCATCTCCGTCCCTCGTGCAAGAGGAAGGAGGTGGCAGCTAATAGCACAAGCGTCATCAAGTCCCCAGTAGCCAGCGCTTCCGTCTGGAAGATCGCTTGCATGAACGGCACGTAGACCAACGCGAGCAGCACCACCATCGACACCGACACCGTGGAGACGAGCATCTTGTTTTGGAACAATCCGCAGCCAAGACCGCGGTTCTGAATGGCTGATACGAGATCGAGGAAGACGAAGCAGGCAAACGTCTTTTCCCGCCTTGAGCAAACGGAAGAACAAGACAAACGAACGTGTACGCACCATGGTTTGCTCCCTCCGTGACACCTCTTCGTCCCCTACGAGCGCAATATAATAGATGAATAAGGTACCAAGGACGATAGTGGATGCTGAAAACAGAACGCGGTACAAGAACCGTTGAGTAATAATCGGTTCGTTCTTTTTGCGGGGTGGTTTCCGCATGACAGCGGGGTCCACCGGGTCTACTCCTAGTGACTGGCTCGGGGGTCCTGTCACAGAAAAGATGAAGAATGGAAACGCGGTAACATGGGCCGACGAACCGTCCATAAGGATATTGATAAATAATATCTGCATCGCATTCAGTGGGTTACTGTATCCGAGAAACGTGCTCAGAGTAATCAACGAAAGCGCAGCGGCAGCAGTGCTAAGCTGGAAACACAAGAAATTCTGGATATTGTGAAAGATAGATTTGCCTGTGTAATTGCTGATGTCAGCAAGAGCATAGAAAAACAAGGAAAGATCCCACTCACCTTCCTCGACAGCAGGAAGGATCGTGCTAAAGTGATCCTCGACGAGAATCATATCGGCAGCTTCCTTGGCTACATCAGTACCACTCTTCCCCATGGACACGCCAATGTCTGCCATTTTGAGCGCTGGTGCGTCATTAACTGCAAGGGAAAGGTCAAATGATGCCAGGGAAATGCCGAACTTCAAACCCACCTCCATCTCCGGTCATAGCCACTACAGCTCCTCGAGCCTGGAAGGCCTCGATAATCGCCATCTTGTGTCGCGGCGTCGTACGTGCAAACACACTGACACTGCCCACACGTTCAACAAGTTGCGCCTTGCTCATCTGGTCAATCTCTTTGCCAGTCAAGCAATACTGCTTGGACGTGCCCGCATGTGTACGCTGCCCGACGCGGAGGCCGAGTTGCTGCGCGATCGCGAGGGCAGTTGGCTCCGCATCTCCAGTAATCATCACCACCTGTATGCCGCCCGATTGGAGGAGTCCAACAGCATCCGCAACACCTTTCCTGGGAGGATCGAACATGGCTTGGAAACCCACAAAGACGAGATTGTTCCTCTCCGCATCTGGAGAAGGTGACCTCGTCTGTGAGTTGCTTCGCGGCTTCTGGGGAGCGGCTGCATCCGGTTTTGGGGCATCCGAGGAACCACAGCCGTATGCCATTGCTAATACTCGGAGGCCCTTTGACGCAGCCGTCTGGGCGTTCGAGAGAATGACATTGCGAGTATTGGCATCGAGAACCGGGGTAGAGTTATCCGAGACGTAGTAAAACTTGCAACGATCAATCACCGCCTCAATGGCCCCTTTGATATAGTAGACCTCGCGCGGCGTCCCACTGTAGTGAACGGAAGAGTAGGTATGTACGCCACTGACAGCCATGTACTTTCGTTCCGAATTAAAAGATTGTTCGAAAAGCCTGGTAAAGGTCTGAAAAATGCTTTAGCTGATGAATAATATGGGTCGAAGTCGGATTAACGAACGTTACGCTGATCAGGCAAACCAAATGCCGAGAGAACGCTGAGCAAGGCTACATCGGTTGACTGGCCGATGTAAACACCATGCTCATTTTGCGACGACACAGCATTATTACACAAGGAACCAATCTCGAGGGTCTTGCGGACCGCTGGCGAGGGTGAAACGGTAGATTGAAGGTCATCAATATGCAGATTTTCGTCGACGACATATACATCAGTAACTGTCTGCTCGTTCTTCGTCAATGTTCCTGTGACGCGGGTCAGTCATAGCGCAACATGGGTGAAAGAAAAAACATTCCTGTCTTGTCAGAACATATAACAGAAACCGCACCCAGTGCTTCCACAGAGTGTAGCTTTTTTACAATAGCTTTGCGTTTCGACATGCGCATGACACCAAGAGCGAGGGTAACAGTTGTTACAATCGGCAACCCTTCGGGTATTGCAGCGACCGCAAGAGAAACTAGGTCGACAGATATAAGTGAACATCATTTTGAAGTAGGCAGTACACACCTCCGATTGTAAACATGTCTAGCCAAGGGCGTTGTTGCCACATTCCAATCAAACAGATGACCCCAATCACACCAAAAGACAAGATCGAGAGTTTATGTGCGAGCTCGTCCATGCTTCGCTGAAGGGGTGTCCGTTTTTCGTCAACCTGCAATCGGGCACATGGATGATTAACTTTGGCGATGATATGATAAAGCATACGCACGTCCTGCATCATAGAAAAAATCACACCAAACTCCGTTTGAGCACCAATGGCAATCACAATCCCAGTTCCGTGTCCTTGGGTCGGAAGCCCAATAAGTGAATATGATCAATAACTCGTGAATCTCCTCACCATTCCTCACTAATGTCCCCATGTATGCAATACAGGATCGTTCGGCGAGTGCAGCCACTTGACCCGAGCCTGAATCGCTGCCAAAGGTTCCGTTCCCCCTCTTCTCCAACTCGCACGATTTATGGTCCTTCTGACGTGAGATGGTTTCGCCCGTCAAGCTACTCTCATCGATCTCGAGGTCGACGGAAGATATGATGCGAATGTCTGCAGGAACACGATCGCCAGTTGACAAAGAAACGATATCTCCGGGAACGAGCTCGTTGGCGAGGATGTGTATTTTCCGTTGGTCACTGTCGACACGATGAGGGACACCCGTAGAACACGCAAATGTATTTCGTACCGTATTACGTAGCAGTGGTGAGGAACCAGCTTATTTAATGCCTCAAGGCTCTTCTCTGACCGTTGTTCCTGTATGAAACCGACTAGTACAGTTGTAGTAAGGCAGCACAGGTAGAGGATCGATCGGCTCACCCGTTAAAACAATGGTCACGGCAACCGTTATGCTGACAGCGTCATCGATGTTGCCCATGATCGCACTGATTACTGCACTTCCGCAAAGGAGTAATATGAGTGGGCTTTCGTAGATCGTTTTTGCAAACTTGATGAGAACTGGTTCCGGGGCCGTGACCGAAAATTCATTGTATCCGTGTACATTCTGGAGTGACGGGATAACAGCTGCCGAGAGACCAGTTGTTACAGACGACTGGAAATGCGCAATCGTGTCCTGTGCAGCGTAGTCGGTCAGCGATAATCCAAAAAAGGAAAATCAAGGGATGTTAGATAATAGCCGGTGGAATTCTAGATAGAACGTGGCTGTGTCGACCCCCTGATTTTCTATATAGAAATTCTACGCAACGAGCGGGCCACGTAGCCGTCTCTGGCTAGGAAAAGAAAAAAAGTTGGACATACCTTGGCACTCCAGTGCGCAAACCGTGCAGACGGTGTATCGCGTTTCTCGTCATTGGTATAACGAGGACTAGAGCGGCCATTGGCCAGCGAGTACCCACTTTCGAGAGCATCCTCCTTCCGACTCTGCCAATTCGCTTTCTCGAGAACTTTCTGCAGGAATCCTCCAGTGGGAGTCCCCGGTATAACGCCGGCCCACTTTTGCGGAATGAAATCCATCCGTTCGGCATGGTGTCTCCGGAGAGTGGTGCTGTAGGCAAAGTGGCTGTTTGCTCCGGGCGTAGGTTGTGGTTCTCCAAACTCGGAGTCCGCAAAGGAGGGAAAGTAACTCGATGCCGGTGGTGAAGGTGGCCTGGAGCGATCCGGTGGTGGGTAACCTGAGAGAGACATGGTGTGAAGGTGAGAGTGTGCAGACGTGGAGACTATTGAGGCATCTGGTAGCTCGATAGTACCATTTCCGTGCATGGAAGGGGTCATGTGCGAGGGCCGTTTGCCCGAAGTAGAGAGATTTCGTCGAGATGTGGACATTGTTCTCCTCGACCTAGGGGCGCCTTGATGAAGAGGCGAAAAGCCCTGTGGAGATGGTGAAACCTGAATGCAAGCGATCAGAAGAGTGTTGCAACGGCTCAATGTTTACCGAGTCGCATATGGGAAAATATACCCGCTTTGGGTCATTACGCCGCGGGCCGGGTCCTGCCGGACTCGAGTAGCGGCGCATGCTTGATTTCATTTATACCAGGACATGAGGAAAGGGGAAAACCTCCAAGTTCTATGCAAGACGTGTACAAGAAAAAATCAATATAACAAGACCCGGGTATCGTAGTAGCCTATTGCCACCGCAACGCATCCAAGAAAAGACCAGTGTTTTAAGCAATGCGGGCGCTCTCGAGCCCCGAGTCGCCTACGGCGCGTGCTTCGCAGCCTGGGACCACTTCAAACTCAGTGATGTCCATACCCGGTACCATGCGCTCAATGTGCCGATGCACCGCATCGTCACGCGAGAATAACCGTCTACAATGAGGGCATTTCCACTTCACGCCCAGATGCATGACGACATGGCGAGAGAGGTTCTCCTGTTTCATCGGCCGCGAGTGTGTACACTTTTCCCAGCGACAAACAGCGGGTGCAGCAGGTCCCGTTTGGAGATGGTGGTAGTTTCGAAGGTGTCGGAGGACCCGAGTTCTGTCGCCGACGATCCATTTATTACACGGGCTTCCAGAAAGATCGAACTGGCATCGATAAAGGCAACGTTTACCGCCATAACGATGTTGGGCGTATTCGATATCCGCATGATCAACTGGCCCGCAGGGCAACAGCGAAGGCGTTTGGTATGTAGATGGAAACTGCTGTCCAAGACCCGAGAAGCTGCCCATTGATGATGCAATATTCATATTTTGACTCGCATTGGGGGTCACGATGTTAGATTGCGACCCTGAGATGATGGCCGGACCAAGAGCAATTTTTCTCGATACGAGAGGCACCTGGCCGGGCTGGTGGCAACGATTCGATGACCGGCTACCAAACACCACGTTATATGGTGTCACCGCACTCGACATTGGAGCTAAAGGTGGAACATCTGGAAACGGCGGTTGACTCGGTTCTGAGTGACGGGCATGTGCGCGATCGGCAAGATGGCACAGTCTAGCTTGTTGATAGGGGTGACAAGATCGCGATGAAGGAAGCGTGACATATCGACTTGGTTGGAATGATGGTGCAGAATCCGTCATTTGGTACGATGCGCCATCATGGCCAAGCAACGTATACGATTTCTGGGATATTGGCTCGAAATAATTCGACGCGGGTCCCTGGAGAAAGAAGGGGACACAAGAGTCCTGGTCGACGCTAAATCATGCTATTTATGAGCAAGCGGCGGCCTCATCGAAAACGGCAGGCTGACCTCTGAGTAGTATAGGCGTATCCATTCCCTGAAGCCTGGGAACTAGGGGGGATATTCAAATGGAAGGGGTCCATGGTGGAAGAAGGTTGATTGGGGTGCTTCTTTTGATGGAACAATGTGAAGCATCAACCGTATAAATCATCGGCGTCCACACTCTCAGCCTGTGGGGAGTGACCGAATATTCATTTGCATGTGCACCGCTCGGTATGGCAATGACGACAAGGAGTGCTGCTGGGAGTTGAATGCGACTACATCGCTCTGGCGGAGAGGGCGGCAGATTTCGATCAGGCGCGTGACATCTACCGCGATGATTGGTCCACCTCTGTCCACGGAGGGTCCTATTACATATTACTCGCCGTCGCGGACACTTTATCAAAAACGCGTGTGACGGCGCAACTTGTTAAATGGCTGTACACTGGGCGGTAAGGGCCGGATTTTGAAAGCATGCATTCCAGGCGATATCCACGCCATGCCCGGATTCGGTTCATTCAGCGAGTGAGGATGAAGCAAGGCATGACGAAGGATCAAAAAGTCCAGGGATATACTTGCTAAAACTGGATATGAGATGGCTTGTTCTCCAAGTTTCATCGGGATCACCTTGTTGCTTTTTCAGCAGCCGAACTTGAAAGCAAAGGATTCCGTCACCTCCTCGCTTCGGATCAGTCAAGCTAGGGGTTTTGCAAGGTGTTGACTCGTGCGCTACCGATGCGTTCAATTGTTACCGAGGAAGTTCCTATGCGACCTGATGGCCATTGGCGCCAGGGCGGTGGGCGGCGCCGCCTGAACCTGATGGAGCGTGGATGGGTGCTTGAGCTTCGAGGATAACTTGTGGCCGGCTGCGAAGCGTTTAAAGTAGAAAAAAACGCATGGGATGATATCCTGGTGGCCCTACGAGTGCTACGGTGCGGATATTGCATTAAAATGCGGTCGGTAAGGTGGACGCATCCGCTAATTGAGTCTCGCCATGATCATCGTGGAAGTTCGGGAGATGAAACGAGTTTGTTTACCAAAGGCTTCTGATCCAAACACCCATCTTGGCGGTGCCCTGGGAACAGTGTCGACGCTACAACATCACTACCGTATACTCATGCATTCCAACCACAACCATCACCGTGGAAGAAGTCCCAGCCGTGGCCACCACCATTTGCGAGCGGACAGCCGAGAAAGACACGAACGCCATAACCGACACTCACACCGACGCTCGGATAGGCGAGTAGAACTGGACGATACAGATCAGCCAAAACGGCCTCCAAGGCATCGCTCTCTCTCGCGCACGCCTTCTCCGAGAAGACGGTCTCGGTCTCGATCAGCCTCGAGCGGACCTGCCTCCAGGCGACCTAGATCTCATTCGCGCTCGCGTGAACATAGACGTCGCTCCCGTTCGAGAGAAAAACACGACCATAATACCAAGAAGGAGAGGCGGAAGAGATCTAGATCACCTGCAACTAGTTCCTCGAACTCGGACTCAGGGTCTGATCGAAAGCGACACAAGAAAAAGAAACACCGCTCTCGCGAAGAAAGAGAGCGCAGGCGGAAAGAAAGGAAAGAGAGAAAGGTGCCTTTTTGTTGTCCTATTCCATTACAATCAGGCTGACTAGCCCTGCAGAAGAAAAAACACGCGGTTGGAAGTTCGGGTGCGCACTGGGGGAAATATGGGATCATCAGTGACTCTGAGTGAGTGTGCATTCCTGGTACAGTCTTCGAGCTGACGCAGCTTTGCTAGTTTCTACAACAAATCGCAGGAATTCAGAACCTGGCTCCTCGAAGAACACAAACTCAACCCAGAGGCTCTATCCAAAGACCAGGAACGAAAGGAGTTTGCCGTGTTCGTGGAGGACTATAATACAGGTAATGGTCTGTCCTTCGTCATGCGTGCTGGGGACCTCAGAACTTTGCTACCAGCCACTCTACCCCACGAAAAGTACTATCACATGGAAGCGTATGAACGTCGGATGTCCTCCTTGAGGTCGGGAGAATTTGTTCCTCCCCCAGTAGACGCGTATGATCCCGCAGCGGATATGAAAGCACATGCCACGAGACACAAGAAGGCTGGTGCTGATCAGGAAAGTTACATGTCCCGAGAGCAACTGATGGAGCTGCGCAAGGTACAAAACGAGAGGGTTGAGGTGCGGCTGCTTCCCTATTCTCACTGCACAGTTATCCATGTTAAACCGACCATAGATTGGACGAATGAAGCGATTAGGAATGGATGTGAAACAAAACATGGGCGTCAGAATGGACGGTAGCATGTTTGATGGATAGATTCTTGGATGCGATTTCTTGATTATTCGGAGCATCTCGTATCTTGGACTGTGTATGTAAACCCGAACCTGAAATAACATGTGCACGTCGCGAGGTGTCCACGCACGACGGCAAACTTGAAGTGCCTGCCGGCGACTGTGTGTCGAGTGACTGCCGAGCTCAGACTTTTCAACATCTAACGTTCATCATGCTGGATATCTTGCTCCTAGGTGCTACGGGTAAATGTAATTCCTCGCTCTTGGTTGCCGCGCTGACGCCGTGTCAACGTAAAGGTTATACTGGTCGTTTGATTGCACGCTACCTGGCGACCCACCCACAACGGTCCGCATTCTCATTCGGGCTGGCTGCGCGCTCAGATTCAAAGCTCAAAGCTCTCGTACACGAGTACGGCAATCTCGCGGACATTCCAACATTTGTCGTGGATGTCACAAGCGTCAGTGACGTCGAAAGCGTCGTACAACATGCGCGAGTCATTATCAACGCCGTCGGACCATATTGGCGTTGGGGAACACCTGTCGTCAGGGCATGTGTGCGCCATGGCAGGCACTACGTCGACCTCACAGGCGAGGCGCCTTGGGTTAGGGACATCATTCTCGAGTAAGTCTGCCACGCAGTCTGCGCCCACCCACATACCTGACCGAACCCCGTGCCAGTTTCGATTATGCTGCCAGCCATTGTGGTTCGGTGATAGTTCCTTGTGCAGGACTCGATTCGGTACCCTCCGATATCCTCGCCTACTTGGGTAACAAAACACTCAAGGCGTTTGCGGGTCCATCTACATCCGTGGATATGTCGACGTCCGCGTGGAGGCTCCGTGGTACAGGAATTTCGGGTGGGACGTTTGCAACTATGCTTGAGCACCTCGAGGACGTGCCCAAGAAAAAGCTTAACATGGCGAGAAAAGACTTTGCACTCAGCCCGAGTACGTTGCAGGCTTGACGAACAAACACGTGATACTAACTACAACACAAGTCGAAGGCGTGAGGAGCCCACAGCCAAGAGCGTTCTATTCGCTTCCAATTTCAAATCCACCAATCCAAGGAGCTCTCTATCTCATGGCAGTCGTGAATCTGCAGGTCGTCCAGCGTTCCTGGGGCTTATTCGAGCTTGCAACGCGGAACCCCAAACTCGTGCTGCGTAACTCCCCACAGTCCGAGGGTGAACATGAGGGTGTGGCGGAGTTAACCTATGGCTCGCAATTCAAGTATGAAGAATTCTTGGCACTCCCGAGTCGACTCCATTCGCTGCTTTTGGTGCTATTCTTGGTAATTGTGGTGGGGGCTATGAAGTTATTTCCGCCTGTTAGCATCCTTTTTTCCCGCTTTCCCCGGACTGTCCGCTCATGTGGGAACACGTTATTTTCAGGCTCGGTGGATAGCCCGCAAGCTCATGCCACAGGCGGGAGACGGGCCCACTGACGAGTATGTGTGCTTGTCATTGGAAAGAATGACATGGTTTGATCGTGGTTGGCTATTTAATCTACAGACAACTTGAGGCAGGTGCCCTCAGCATAACAAATATAACGACGTCATTGCCAAATGCTCAAGGGCGGACCACCTCTGTGCGGACGCTATTCCGTGGCAAGGGTGAACCGGGTTATTTGTTATCATCTGGTAAGCGTTCATTGCAACAATTTCCCTTCCTCGATTGACCAATGGTTCATTTGTAGTCATGATCGCCGAATGTGCTTTGTCTCTCATATTAGATGCCGACCGCCTCCCACCACTCGCCAAGCGTGGCGGTGTGCTCACACCCGTGACTGCGTTTGGTGATGTGTTGATCGAACGCCTAAAGGCTTCCGGACGCATCACCATTGAGAGCGAAGTGATACCTACGGACAGCACTCGGAAACGAACATAGGTGAACTTGATTTCATTTTCTCGAGTCCTTCATCCAAACTTCTGGTTTTTGCGTATCATATCCTGTGGTTATTTATTCTATGTTGGCTGATCGCACGTTCAGTTGTTGTGTCGATTATTTATTGACCGTAGTCGGCTACATATATGCCTTGTGGTTCAAGCAATGAAAAAGTACTTTAAAATGAAAATGCAAATACATAAAACACACGAGGCTGTTACATAAACGACGCAGAGTGCCCTGTCATTGAGGACATTGTCCCCGCTACCGCGTCCGGTGCCATACTGCAATGATACCGCAACTTGGTCAAGGGCTGTGATGAACGGCGATGAACCCCAGGAGAGCTGGTGCACGTATGGTACTCGCCTCACAAGCAACGTCCGAGTATTGCGGGCACCGCTTGATCGTATTTCCCCAACCGCGCCTCCTATCCTCGAACATGACCCCAGGGTGCATCGAAAGGTGCAAACACCGTGGTTGGCAGTGCACCGGACCCGCCGTCTCAGTTCCCGGTTAGCGGGCGAAGCAATATGTCATAAATCCCTTTGGAAATGCCCCTTCGGCGACGATGCTAACGAAATGAAAAACTGCGGCTCCGAAGGGCACGTTGAGGTCAGGGTCGGGCGTAAATGGATTCATCGTGTGGTTGGCGCGTGTTCATCACGAGGGAGTCTGAGTGGAGCCCCTAAGGCAATTTGCCCTTCAATAGATAGATAGCTCTTCAATGGGTAGCTCGACAATATTCAATACATTGAAATGCTTGCGAAGTGAGCTTGATGGCATTTGGCGTACTTTGGGGCTTTGATAGAAGAGGTCTACGGAGAGCGGTCAAGACGGTGATAAGAGTGATGATGGAAGTCAGTGATAGAGTTCGATTCTGTTGAGACACAAAGTTCACGTCCCGCAGCAACTTGAAACACTCCGCTTCTACGAATCGTGGACCTCAACGGCAACTTGAACTTTAATTCTTGGGGAACCTGGACGTCAAAATTCGTCGAGGGTAGATACGCACGTCTCGGAACTAGCTGCTAACGACTAACGTGTTGTACAGGTGTCCAGAAGTCACGTATCTGGCCCTGTCCAAGGGACGTTAGTTCTGTCCAGGCGTCAGAAAAGACGTGGAAGCAACTTTACTTCCAGATGGACTGACTTCTGGGGGCGCATCAGAAACCCAAATACACGCGTCCAGCATCTCAGAGAATCATTCGTAAATGGGGCATGGGCCGCGAATCCTTGATCGGCGGTAGATTATTTCTACTTCTACCCTGCAGATCTTTCCTTGTGTCATTTCGCTCTTTGACTAGATTGGGAGATCAGCGAAATGATCATAGTTGTGGAGGGTTACTTACCATTTATCGGAAGAATCGTGAAGGCGTATCGGCGAAGAGTAAGGATTTCAGCTTGGATTTCGTATAGTTATTGACAGATCAAGCCCGAGGTGCGGGTAGTAGCTTTAATCTGAGCTCGCAAACTCGGAGCGGGATGTCAGATAGAGTATTGGAATCCCCCCAACACACTGTTCTTAGCGAGAATCCGTTGATTCTCTGAAGCTAGTTGGATGAACGGGAGACCTATCAGCATGAATCAATATGTAAAAGGTTAAGTTCCGCTTTCGTATGGGCTGTGCGCAAAGCAATTTTCCACTATGGCAAAATTAAGGGGTCTGTCGTTATTTTTATTTGAAGACGTGGCGTTCTAATTCTCATGCCATGGGGCTGGTCACTACGTGGGTGACTCGAGTCTCCGAGTCAGAGTCAAGATACTCAACTGAAGAGCAGGAAAACCTTGGCGCTTGGCGTGGCGAAAAAGGGATGGCGGCGAGGTACTATGCCATGCTGTAGGCACGTTTTGATTAATCGGTTTTCGGCCGATTGAGCTCTACTTTCCGACTAACTATCTATGTACAGGTTTACACCACTCGCAGATCAGACTCGTAGCGCATGATAAAATCACGGAGGCTCTGTATTCATCTTTACAGCTTCCGCTTTGAGGATTCTGTTTAGAACTTTGGCGACCTCCTTGGGCGCAATCGGAAGATTTATATTAAATGACACCCTTCGCCATTTCTCCCTCCAATACCTGTACAACTCGGTCACCCGAACCGCCGCAGCTCGGTTATCTCGGGAAGGAAACGTGGTATATAATGTGATGCGCTTTACATCCTCATTTCACTATATACTACCACCCGCCGGAATATCCATCAATCTCCCTTCATTTATCAAGCGCCTTATACAAGTATATTCTTCTTCACAGTCCTCTTCATCTATTGCTTTACAACCTATCACAATCCTTCCCTTCCTGGTTACACAATCTGCGTTGTTGGTTCGGCATGCATTCTGACAATTCTTATGATGGCCTGACACCTGTGACTTCTAGTTTAGGATATCCATGGGTAAAAAAATTTCATCTTTGCTTCAGTATTGTTGATCGTCATCTCAAAATTCACTATTGCTATTTTAGGTGGCCGCAAACCCCACATATGTTGCATTAGCACAACCTTTTGGGCCCAGCCCATCTATATCCTATAATATGCCGTCCAACGATTACCACTTTACCGCGTATCCGACAGTCGGCACTTGTGTCGCCCAACAGGAGACTTCTGGTGCTCCTTGGGGGTTGTTGCAGCCCTTCGATCAAGTAAGTATTTCATGATTGACTTACTGTAATGTGCCTACCTCTTTAATTTTCATGATAGACGTCGCAACAGTTCCCTATCGTTAATGACGCTCCTATGGATCGTAGGAGTTCTGGTGACATCTGCTGTCTGTTACTCTATATATTATTATGCCTTTCATTATCATGTCTTTCGTTAAGTATTACTTACCACCTCTTCCGCTCCCTTCTATCTGGCAGAATCTTATCTTACCCAAATTGCCAGTAGTTGTATCGCGTGTATCGTTAGTTGTCAATGTATTTCGAGTTATTTATCGCTAACCGAGTCTCGATTCTGATGTTCATTTGAGTTTATCGAGCCGTTCTAATGGGAAAAATCATCGTACCGTGGACAAGAGGCTCCTGAGTATATTCGTTATAAAGAGCGTAGCTAAATTGGCACACAGTCCCAAAGAAAAGTCACGTTTTAAAGTTGTCTTAGTAGCGATGCTCCTTCTAGTTCTCGCTCAAAGTCCTGGTTTTGGAGGGAGGCACCGCTCCGACTACATTAAAAAGTGAAGTACGAATCCAACATGCATGTCTTGCCATCTGCGCAGTGAAAGGTTGGCATGACAAAGCAAGGAGGGAAGAAGCTTACCGTGGTGGTTCCAAGTTCGCGCGGAGGACTCGCGCAGATGATGCATGTAGTAGTTGGAAATTCGCTGGTTTCCTATCTGGTTTGTTTTCAAGTGGAGTTCGGCAACGCCAGTGGCACCACCGTGGCGCAACTTGAAGTTGCAGTACTGCCATCATCATTATGTTCGTCATGGATTTTCAAACGGGCGGCGCGCCGGCCTCCCAGAGTTCAGCATCGTCTCCTCAAGAGCTTCGAGCCTTTTCTTGTCATGCACTTTTGGGTGTTTCATGATTTGCCACTTGCTGCGCTTCGCTTTTACAACCCTGTTGGCACTTGAATATACGCAGCACTCGCGCCCAGCACGTGGAAAGTTAAGTTTCACTCGCCTTCGTGATGATTCTATAACTAATGTTGTCCTGAAACGCCACTCCTAGTTCTCGGTGGTTGCCATTCGACCTCACAGTTCATTGGCAGCTTTCAACCGCTCAGTGATGCAGAGGACATTGGTCGCAGTCCAACGCTGACCATCAAGAAAGCGGAGAGTTAGGAATACATGACCTTCACAGGCACTTTTTTCTCTCAGATTTTTCACGACGAAAGTTGATAGGCGCACGCTCCATCGATCGCAAATACGTTTCGCCCTCAGAATATATGAGCATTCGATGCGGTGCGTTCCAACTGAATTGAGATCGTGATCTGAGTAAATCGCTCAGAAATGACAGGCAAGTGGTTTCTGCAAAATATACAGTTTAATCAAAGTTCCGCAAATCGACGGAGGCATATCTTACATTGATCCCAGAGATTAAATAATGAGCATGTGCGCGGAACAACTGTGGAGCTTCAATACCCGTCTTCATTCATTTGAGGTATCGTGTCCAGCTCTATGATCCAGCTAGGTGGATAACTTGTGACTTTTTGGTCTTGATCGGTGATACCATTCAGGTAAACGAAGAAGTTCTTTATCTCGCATATCTACGGGAGAAAAAGTCAGTTGATGTATCCTTGATTATTAGACGCCTCAGCAAAATGACGAAGGTAGCCTAGAAGGGTTAGTGGCGCCGAAGAGTCGATATATACCCAAGTGGTTTCGGGAAGAGAGCAGGAACCGATGAATTTCCCTCCCTCCTCTCCCACCATCTCCTGCGATTAAGATATGTGCTATCCAATAACAGAACGTTACACGCCGAGCCGGCGACACAGCATCCCGCCTTCTGTTTGTCATTGTCTATTTGGGATGTTGTCGCGTCCAGGAGGACTAGGAGGAAGTTCCATTACACTCATGCATTGAATGTAAGAGATCGGTATCCCCCGTTGTCGTGCGCTCTCCAACTAGCCATTGGGGTTTCCAAGGGTTTCGGTGACTCTGAATAGTATCTTGACATTGCGTCTTTCCAGCGGAACCTTCCAAGCTGCCAGCTCTTTGGCCAGCTGGTCTATAAATCCAAGAATTTCGCCATGTTGCTTCTTACTTTTCAATGTACCAGAACAACAGCTACATGACTCTTCCTCAACCTTTGAATAACTCTTCAACTACGCTCCCCGTTCCGCAGTAAGAATCTACGCCCCCCTCCTCAAAATCTGACTATTGTCGTGTAGACCGACGTCTCAACCTCCTCCCGCGGCTTATCTTGGCTCGTTCCCCGGCTTTAATGGATATAACCGAGATTGGAGCGCAGAAGTGAGCCATCATACACTCCTGCTCTTCTTGCACTCACATCCCGAGGCTTGCAGCTGGAACACGCGTTTCTTCAATTCGTGCACCAGCAAATGACGCAAAGTTCTTTCACTCAGGCTGGGTGCGATTTCTGTCGTCCCTTTGCGCTCAGGTGCTCACAGAGTCATACAGTGTCGTTCCGACTCCGACGAACCCAGATGGGTACCAGTGCAGGTTGCTCACTGGTACTACTGTCTGCGGCCGAGAATTCGTCGATCTTGACGACTTGTTTGACCACCTGGGCCAGGTACATGATATGCGAGGGTCCTCCAAACGACAATTGGAGTGCTGTTGGTCAGCAGACGGGAGGGTATGCAACAAGAAAATTCTCCGAAATGCATTCAGGCGGCACATCGCTACCCATCTCCGCCTTTCTGTTTCATGTACCGAGTGTGGCAAACCCTTCTCCCGCGTCGACTACTTGAACGTACACAAGAGAAAGGTCCACTAGAGCGGGTGAGATATCATAGAATATGTGTATACTGTGTATCACACCATGAATTGCGTCGAGTTCGCACTGTATATTTTTTCAGACCTATTTCCATAATGTTTTGAGATGTAGAAGATACCTCGTGACGAGACGTTGTACGGTGCTGATCTTGCTGTCCTATGACAAAAGAAATCCGGCACGCTTCGAATGGAAGGTCCATTTGGTCGTACAAGACCCTGGCGACAGTGCAGACGGACTTTCCGAAACCCGCAGGCTGTTCGCACAGCTAGGTTTGATTCTGCGACCAGCTGATTCGATGGACGGTCACGGACCTATCGTACCGGCGGCGGCGACCCCGCATCAAACCAGCGGGGAGGCGGTACATAGTTCGTACGTGACATCACATTCAATATAGAGTAAAGACAAATCGATTAAATACTGTGAACTGGTGCTAATCCAATGGAGGAAGCAAAAGGCGCGTCCCTTCAACCTTGGTCGAGTCCGCCAGCGCGAGCCAGATAACCATCCCACGGCGCTATTCGTTTACCGACTTCGTCATCAGCCATTCCGGAATCCAGACCGAAAGAATCTAAAGAAAACCTTGATAACCCGGATTGTATGTACAGTTGGACCCGGGATAAAGTTCACCCAATTGACAAAACTTAACTTTAATCGTTGGTGCGGACAAGAAATCAGACGTGAGGACTTCCTGTCAGCAGGCTCATGGCATGATAGTGTGTTAAGATCCGGTCACAGGGCGACTGCCACTTACATATTTGCCTCGTGCACGATGGGAAGATGGAGGGCAGTCGTGTGATCCCGCGAGAGGCGGATCTGGACCCAGGGACGCTGGAAATTTTTTGCGGCATCACGTCAAAGATTGACAGGTACAGGCCGGCGTCGGTGAATACACAGTGGCAAGTACGAATAGATTGCGCCATCCCTTGGGAAGCTCTAGCGTTGTAACTTTGCATGCAGTGCGGATGCTGTCACGGCGACTGTCCTGGCCCCTGCGGCGCCATTCAACGTCACATCGAATTCGGTCGGAATTATTTTATGGGTGGAAAATGATGAACGCACATCAAATATACCTTAAAACGCGCTCCGAGTGTGAGATATTCCATGAAAAATACTGCCGAACAACTCACCGTGCAGTGTCACAGTTCCATTGAATCGGAAACGCTGTCCCGCCACAGTACGGGAGGCAAGCACATCGGCACGTGTCCCATTGGGGGATGGCATGGAGCGGACAAGAATGGCCGCCTACCGAAGACATTCTGGAATTTGGAATAATCGAAGTTTGGCGGTGGTCTGGAGTAAACAGAACTCACATCATAATGGCGGAGAGTGCCATGGGATTTCACTCCTCGAGAGCCTGATATTAGCGTGCACAATGCCACTTTCAAGTTCCGGACTGGTGCTATGTACTATTACTAAGTACAGTAGTCAAAATTCTCGAGGACGGCTGGAGGATTCAGATTCGGAGCCCGGCAGTAATTTACATGCTTAGTACGATGGCAAGTTGCCGAGCCAAGGGCTACGCCAGGACGACCCACTGGACATGCAGTGACAGTCTCAGCAGACGCCGCTCAACCCGTGCACGTTCTTGGCGGCGCAAAGACATCGTAATTATGTATACACCCACCGCCCTATGGCAAACCCCACTAGGCAGGAGCGTACGGGTCCGCGCCGATGTCGGCAGGAATGAAGACGATGGGGTGAGAACGACTGTTGCAATCCCGGAAAGTTTGAACATGTGCCCGATTTGGAACATAGATACAGATGCTTATGTAAGTATTTGATCGATGCCACGTCAACACAGCTTGCTCGGCCATATTCCACTTAGACTACCCACTGTCAGCCTTGCCCTCATTGTCAATCGCACCGGGATGAATGGGGAATCCTGGCCGCGCCCCGGTATGGTGGGTATGATATGAGGCTACTATACAGAGCACCGTATGTGGCCATCATTGAAGCATTTTCGGTCCGTATACGAGACCTGGGCGGTCCGCGCAAATTCCACCTCGTTAACCTCACTTTGCGGAATATCAATCGTCAGCACGCCACGTTCGTCTGTGTGCCACTCAAGTCCCGCTGTCTTGGCCCCATACGTCGGACCAAGCAGCTGGACGATGTCGCCCTTTACGATAGGCAGCACAGCATCACCTGTATCCACTACGACCGAACTGTGAGTGGGCTCGTTAAACGCGATGATGCAAAACGTCTCAGGCGTGGTCACGAATCGGTATGATCCAGTGGCATCCTGCGAGGCTTGGTACCAATAATCCTGTCATATTCATTTCTTCGACCACGTGTTTCATCAAAATGAAGGTGCACGACGTAACATTGCGTACACACTTTTACCCGCGTACTTCAGTCATCGAGCCGCGTCACGAAGGTTATCTGCCATCGGTGCAATCGTGTCGCCTTCCGGGGTAGGACCGACGTCGAGTAAGCTAGAGAATGGGCAAATCACCGACCAGCTGAAGAAGCCAAGTGCCTCACAAATTTCCGTCCTTGCTCACGAGGTCGACTAGTGTCTAAAAGATGGTAGTGCCATTCTTGTATTGATGCGCACGCGTGGCGTTGTTAATACCAAAACTCCATGGGTCCATGCCTTCAGTTGATTCCCATCTTCTGGTGGAAAGGTCAGAGTTGGGTACAGCACCACAACCTACACGTAAACCAACGATCGGGCAAGTAGGTCAAATTTAACCGGAGAAATGCACGGTCGTTCATTGTAGCTTGATAGTCATTCTCCATCGCATGGTTATAAAACTGCGCTGCAAACTCCAACGTTCTGTTCAGACCACCACGGTAGCGTGCGGATTAGTGCGGAATACGCAAAATTCGTTGCAACGCACCATAATCTCAGGCACATAGTGCAGAGCGATGAACAATAGGTACCACGGTGAAGATGGTGTTTCTCGGCTTTCGTAGTTTCTGTAAAGCCCTTCAAGAAGCCGCGACGAGGGCCGAGATCTACTGCTGTGTGACGTGTTTGTGTTTTTTGTATTGAATAGACCATATTCATCATGGTGCTTCTGTGCAATGTGTTGGCAAGGAGAACGACGACTTTACTGCATCATGAAAATAAAATACTCGGCGCCCGTTTCGTCGATCAAATTAGCCAAGCACACGGGTTCTAGATCCTGGCAGTGAAGTTTGCGACGAAATTATCATAAACCAAGTCTTGCAGAACATAACAATACTTTTAAGTCGTAATCCTGACAACGTCTTTCCAGGGCTACTCACTGGTCCATAAATCAAAATGATGTTTCCACGTAGGGCTGCTTGGAGGCGGTGAATTATGAACGTTCCAGCTACATATTGTCGTTTGTTCGAGGGAAAAAAGTCGAATAGTAGACACTCACTCGTACCACTCCGCATGAGTATGCGGCGGGCCCTGGGAATGCACAATACGTAAGTTAAGGACGTGATCAATATGACAAAAATGTGAAGCTGCTTTGAGCATCCGCTGTCTGCGGCAGTGTGAGTTCCATCCGTTTCCTGAAGGGTAGTCTGTGTACGAAGGGGATGGTCTCGGGCCATCAAATTTGTTCGCTGCGCCCACCAGTCGACCCTCTCCGAAGAGTAGGTCCGTGTTAAGCCTGATCTCAGGGTAGTACGCGCATGGACAGGGAGACGGAATGGGCGCGGTTTCGAACCTGCGGGAGCTCTCATCAGGGGGCTACCGGTGCCCCGACCGTCGTCCTTCCAAGGCTGTTTAGGTGGACTACCAGACAGAGAGTTTGCATTAGGTACCAGCGGTGACCGCGAACGGGTATGCGAGCGTACCGTAGGCGCGACCCTCGGCGAGTGTGGCCTGTGATGTGTAGGAGAAGGCGTGGGGAGAAGGAGGCTTCTTATCAGCGAGAGTCATCAGTGACCTAAGACCCTGTCGGGAGATATTCGGCAGCATAATTCGAACCATTCCTATTGAAGTTACCTGTGGTTCCGTCAATCGATGCAGCTTGGTCATTGAAATAGTGCGACAACAGGTCTGGGGCTGAGGCAAATGGGCCCCGAGAGTAACGCCATAATCGCGTCACAAAGAAAAGCCGAAGCGGGTGGCCTCCCGGGTTCATTTAACAGGACTCGTCCAATCACCTTCATGAAACAGCTTCAATCCCGCGGCCAAAACCGATACCAACCGCCCACCCGGAGTCCGAAAGAACCATCAAAGCTATCTGGATCAAACCGACCATAGCTGACGAACGGTGACCTAGGAATGGTGACCTTTGTCTTCATCAATAACAAGGATATAACCTAATCATGTAGATAACCACCTTTTCCGAGATTGCATTAAACCTGCGGATCGTGGTACCCGGTGAGGCGTTCTGAAAGTAGTATTTTGTCAATTATTGACATATTCATTACCTTGGAATCTGGGGAAGGGTAAGGCGGTGGTCGGATGTGACAGTCCCGTTCTTCGCAAGAGAGGCTCTGCAATCATAAACCAGGTACTCGATGGAGACGTCTTGAGTCAAGAATCTCTTCACTATGTGAGGATGAGGAAAAGAGAAGTTCCGGCACTGTCCGGGAGTTTCGACAAACAAACAAATTGAATTGCTACGTCATGGCAAAGTAAGGACTGCATGTCTGCCAATAACCAACCCGAGGATTCAAATATTCAGATGTGCACGTCAGACGGATCCAAAGCCTTCCGAAATATGATGGCCCTTCCAATGAGATATACCGCACATTTACGACAGATCCATCGGTTCCTCTCCACCCTCACCATCTTCCAACTCCTCCAAATGCTCCCTCGTACCCTGTCCATAATCCTGACCCTGTCCATCTTCTTCCCCTCGTCTCCTCAAATACGGATAACACAACTCCCTCTCCTCCGAGACCGTCTCGACGTCATCCTCATTCCAATCGCTCGTCGCCTCCCACTCGTTCTCGAACTCGATGTCCAACGCCAGTTCGGCGTTTTCGCCCTCGCTCAACGGGAGAAAACTGGCGAGTGCATAGGCAGTGTAGCCCACGCTTCCTGAACCCGAGCCTGGTCCCGACCCTGCAGCAGACGCGGAAGTGTGCCCATGGAATGGATCCGAAGCTTGGCTATGGGACGCAACTTGAGGTTGTGCTTGAACCCACCGTCGTTCCCGGAGTCGCTTATGTCGCTCACGATCTTCTTCGATCCGCTTAAATATCTCCCCGCGGGGGATATGGGCGTCGTTTCCGGTACCGGAGCCTGGGGGGCCACGTGAAGGGGGTTTCGAAGGGGCAGTGGATATCTCGGCGACTTGGGCTTGAC
The DNA here is from genome assembly GCA_038090275.1 of Austroboletus novae-zelandiae. NCBI lineage: Eukaryota > Fungi > Basidiomycota > Agaricomycetes > Boletales > Boletaceae > Austroboletus > Austroboletus novae-zelandiae. The sequence continues at coordinate 23,632 of JBBPML010000205.1, read as the reverse complement.
GAGACGCGAGAACCTGCATCACTTCATCGACACGTTGAGGTTCGATGATCCGTTTTGTGCGCCAATTCTCGAGGATCTGGCGGGTGGCGGAGTGTGCCCGAATGTGAGTGTGGGCGTGAGTCGCTCTTAAGAACGAAGGAGAAAGAAAATAATATGCATGTTGCGAACCTGTTTCGTGCTCGTGAGATTGGGAAGGCCCTGACGTCCGACCGGCACAACACATTCGATGATTTGGCGGAGGTCTCTAGAGACATAATCGACATATAAAGACGTGTTCGCTTGCTTGGCGTGGCTAATCATACATGACGTGTTAGTAGCCAGAATGGAGGGAAATGCAATGGGGAGATTTACGACGACGACTCGGTGGGCGGTGGCTGATGTGCTTTTGCAAGTAGGGAAGACTCACATAGCGAGTCGAGGAAATAGAGAATGTTGATTCGGTGATTGATAGAGCCCTGGTAGAGAAGTGGGAGGACTCAGTCAACACAACGGCACCACTCAGGAGAAACCTGAAGAAAATAAGAGCTGTAAGACCCAAAACCCATCTTGGTTGTTCACGGTCCCGGTCTGACGTGGCACGACTGCAGTATGGACAGAAGCCAGACCCGCATTCGATGAAAAAGTAAAGGAGAACATCGACGACGTGCCTTTTGACACTCTTCAATGATACATTCCCAAAGGTCTTCTCCACATCGCGAAAAGTACTTGAGGGCGTACCCAACCACTTTTTGTATAGACTGCTGCGTCCTGTTGAAGTGTCGTCGTGCAGAAGTAAACCATGTCGAGAGGCCGTCATCGACACTCCCGCGCGACATACAAGGACCACTTACGCGCTGAGTTTTCGGAGGAGACCTAAGAACTGCATGCGTACTTCAAACGGATCCATGGCAATATTTTGGTTGCGTGGGGGAGCTGGCTTGCGAGGTTTGTGGTCACCGTACTACAGATGTCATGTGGATCATGTACCATTCGATCACTGCGGCGACTTGCGTGTTTTCACACCGACACGATTCCGAAAAAATAGACTGTATCTTAGACTGCATGTCATCCTCGTATCTCAACGACGGTTGACTTGACCACTCCTTGGAACGCATCGATTCCGTTGATGAATCAATAATAACGGCCACGTAGGTCGAGACAATAATTTATGCAGACGAGGTGTCTGCCTCTAGCGTTGTTCTCCCTGTGACTTTCAAAACGGTGCTCACTGAGTACTGAAGACCCGAAGGAGGGTATAGTCAGACGTTTCTAGGAGAAGAATATCGCCCGGGAAAGACAAGAATAGCTATCGAGATTGTTGTGGTCCACTACAGTCACCGAAGATAACTTTCTCGCGGTGTGTTGGCTTAGGATGCATTTCTCTTGTCAACCCCTTCGCAACCCTCAAAAGGCGTTCGCGACCAAGATGATCGCTCCAGTAATAGAACCATGTCTTCGACGCCAGTAGAAACAGGAAACAACAGGATATCATTCAATTCTGGATAACATGCGGCAGCCGAGAAGTTAGGTATCCAATGGGGGATCCATACCCGAATGCACTACACCCCAGAAAAGCAAAACAAAAGTCCAACGAGACACCCCGCGAGGGTTGAATACTCGACGGTAGGTGACAACGTAGATAGTGATGGTTGTTGAGAACCTATCTTTGACATTTTAGGGGGAAAAAAGGAAATGATATGGTACACGAAATTGGTAGCACCGATTCGAGCCACCGTTTACCAGATGCGCGTCTCGAGCAAGAGATCGCTATTGCTTTCCAGTCCAATGCAAGCTTGGAGGAAAGCATCCAGCGCGTTGCGCTGCCTGCCGAGACTGTTGACAACGTCGGTACCAGGCTTAACCAACGGCGCCTTGCACATGTAAGACAAGAGCGACAACACCGGGTAGAGAGGTGCAAAGTCAGTCTGTCCAGCAGAAACGTCGCGGTACTGGATACGGGTGAACAGCTCCGTGAGGATGGTCAAGTCCAAGATGAGTGGCGTCGCCAACAATGAATCCTGCATGGATAATAATAATGAGATCAACGACTGTAGCATATGGTTCATACGCACCTCGCATTCGTTGAAGATATTGATAGTCTGCCTGCCACCACAGAAAATCTCCGAGTAGTACTCGTCAATAGCTCTCTTGGAATCTCCGACAGCGGGCACATATTTGATCACAACGATGTGATCAGGGTGCTCGCCTTTGCCCTTGGTACTGGGGACGGGGGGCTTGTAGAGCAAGCGGTTGGCGTCAACCATGTCATCCACAACGCTACTCTTGCTAATCTCCTTGCTCTTGAACTGACGCTCGGCGCTCAAGTTGTGGCCATCATTGTTGCCAAGATGGTTGTACGATGCGATGGACAATGGCTTGATACCTGCGTTCACAAGGAACTCGGCGAGGACGGACTTGAGTTTTGTTTGCCCAGACTTGAGGTCATCACCACCGATGAAAGACTTTTCACGCTCAGCGAGCTCGATGACACCGGGCACAAATGTGTTCTGGGGTGCACCGTTCACGAAAGGCTCGCCCTCGAGAATGGCAGCGACAGCGAAGAGGGTCGAAGGGGACACTTCAGAGTGAGAAGAGCGGATGGAAGTAAGAAGGCCGTCAGCTGTATCGTTGATACCGGGGATGATATCGCTATAACGCTCGGTATTGGCTGTCCAAAACACAACGACGCGGTCAAGCTGGTTCTCCGCCTTAAAATTACGGATATCTGCACGAATGTGCTCGAGATGAGCTTGCTTGTCGGTGCCACGAACGAGGTTATCAGCGCGAGCCTCTTGATTGGCAGCAATGAAATCGGGGTAGTAGATGGAAGGAAGAGGAGGGCCAAGGCGAGCCATGTGGGATTTCACTTGACGCTGGAGATCATAGTCGAGCACACGAGCGCGCTCCATAGCCTCGTCCATGGGCATGCCCGAAATGTCCCAACCTCCAAGGACAAGGTCGTTAGGGTGAACCATTGGAAGCACATCACAGAGGGGAACGTAAATTTCCTTCGCAGTCGTGGGCTCAGAACCAATGCGAACGGTAGAAGCACGCAGAACGGAACCGATGTAGTTGGGCTGCTGAATACCATCCTTAGTGTGCCAGACAATCTGGTGCTTGTTTGCGAGAATAGTAGCGCAAAGGGTAGTGCCATTATTGCCACCCATTCCGACCATCATGAGCCTAAATAAATAGAAATAAATTTGTGCCGGTGGAAAGGTGTTATCCGCCTACCCAGTCCTCCCGACCTTGCGGGCAGTCTTGAACTCGAATGGCTTCACGGTAGGAGTAACATTGAATTGACCGTCGGAAACAACCACGTCGGCACCGCGGTAAGAGTACTTGGCAACGATGTGTTCGTCGGTATATGTAGTGCTTTGGGAGTTGACCTTGATGTACTCTGGGCGACGAACAGCGGTCGGATGGATTGGGACGATAGATTCGAGCTCAGAGTCTGGGGTGTTGTATCCGGAGGAGACGTTGGACATGATGGGCTAAAATCAATGGGCTATAAGAAAGCCTGCCGAAGTGTGTTTGGCTCCTCGGTGACGGTTGTGGGTGCTGCAGAGTTGGTTCGAGTACATGCAAAGAGGGGAACTCTCTGAAGTGACGAAGAATTTCTGTGAGCCAGACGTCCTTTTATACGAAAACTAGGTGGGGCTGGGGACTTACCGCGGTAAAGATAAGGAGTCAATGGGTAAGAGATGGTCGTCGTTGCGCTGAGGATAAGCGAAAATTTCCAAGTCCGAGGCAACGTTGGTGTTTTGGCGTGGGGCCAATCGCTGAATGCTGCCGTAATCAACTAAATCACTCATCGGAAATTAACTCAATCGCATCAAAACCGTACGTACACGACTGTACTTCTCGCCCCGACTAAGTAACGTCCAGTCTCACTAGGACTAACAGTATAGCCTCTGGGCCAGCGTGGCGCTTCGTTTCTGATAGAACTCTCCCCCTCTCGCCGTGCTGGCAGCAAGACACTCACGGGGGTTAGCCGTGTGCTGAGAAACGCAGCGGGGCCCCAGTGCCATACATCTAAACTCTTTGTTAATATGACTCCTTAATCGCATGAGGTACGGCGATATGTTCCCGATCAATTGCGGTGGCGTCGTTCTTAAGCGGCTGCACCTGACACACGTGCGACAGGTAAAGGACATGCAAAGGACCACAGAGTTCGCGTACTTATCAGGCAGCACATGGCGCGCGTGTTTTGGGGTGCTGTGCACTTGACGGTTGATACGATGCTCGTATTTCAGGCCTGACACCCTGAAACACGAGGCAAACGGAGAACCGACCCGAGAATGGTCCGACTTCTGCACCACAGGCAACTTCAGGAACCGTTGGGAAGTCAGCAGGACAATACTTAATCATATGGAGTCTGCCAGAGTCCGCCGTAGGTAGGTACTTAAAAATTGTGCGCACTGCGCAACAAGCTTCACACAGTCGACTGCTGTCCAATCACGTTAGTTGATCAGCCACGTGATCGCTCGCGATAATTTTATCGTGATGCAGCCGCATGATCCTTTTCAACTAAAGATAGAAGGACAGCGCTCGTTTAAAGGAATACTCGACACCTTGGGGCCATCAACACAATGCTGGCCCTTTCCGCATCCTTGACGTTTCTGGCGTTGGCAGGTATCAAGAGTGTGAGCGCCGATGATACAATTCTTTCTGCCTACACTGCTCCGGGTGCATTCCCTACTTCGGTATACGCATCCTACTGGAACAATCCGACAGCCACATCGGCCCAGCCCCAGCCTGTGATTTCGGATCCTGTTACAGTATGTTTCACTGCTGTCACCACGATGCCTTCCTGACTTGGCATAGAACATGATCTTTCCGGCTAACTTGACAGATCCTGCCACCTTTCCAAAGGTGGGCAGATAATACATATTGCGTACTTTCATGTGACACTGTCAAATGCATCTGGCAGAATGATACTGTCGATCCCCACCCAATCCCACCAAAACAGGATCCTTCACAGCTCCTCCAACAAGCTTTTTGGCAAATTAGATCCATTGTTTCTAATCCGACTCTTAATGGCGACACCTGTGCACAATGCCAAGCAGCACTTGCCATTGCTAAAATGCTTGTGTTGGCCGCCCCAGAACAGGGCCCCCTCCTCGCTGAGGCCATCTGCGAGTACTTCAACTATCCGGAGCCCTGCTACAATGAATTCAGTCGGCTCGCTCTCGGTTCCGTGTTTACGCAAGTCCTGGCTCTTGGTGATATGGGCGGCTATGACGGACAGGTGCGTTTATCCTGCCTATATCTCCTTAATCGGTTCCTTATTAGAGTACGCGAGCGCAGCTTCTATGCGCAAGACAAGTAAATCTGTGCCCAATGCCTCCAACGCTGCCGCTCAACCTGACAGACTGGTTTGTAAAACCAAAGGCCGATCCTCTACCTCCTCCCAAACAACCAAGTGGGGAACGCTTGAAGGTTCTCCATGTGTCCGACATGCATATCGATCCTCGTATGTTTTCACTTGGAGCTCCATCTCGTCAGCTTGGGCTAAATTGCATCTTTAGGTTATGCTATCGGGGCTGAGGCTAACTGTAGCCAGTATATGTGCTGTCGTGAGAACACGTTCAACACGGTGTCTCCCGACCAGATCCTCTTCCCTGCGACGCGTTACGGAGATTACCTTTGGTATACTTCATTTTCATTGTTTCGTCGACATTTGCAGAGTAATAAATGGACAGTGACACACCGATTTCGCTTTTGCTTGCTGCCATGCAAGCCATGCCTGAAGTAACTGGGACTCTGGAGACTGGGCTCAACTTTTCCTTATTTACTGGTGATCTGACGGCACACGATCCCGATAACCAATACTCCAGGTGACGTTTCGTCATACATTCATGTGTCATGCTTCGATTCTAATTATACAATTATAGAGCATACGTGGAATACTGCGAGGTAACTCAGGCGGCGCGGCGCCCTCACGAACTATATTCATGGAGAGATCTAGGTTATACTGTACAACGTCCTGAAGAAATACCTTGGTCCTTCCCCGGTGTACGCTACGATTGGAAACCATGACACATATGTGATTATAACTCCTCGCTGCCCATTTCTCGTCTCACTCTCTTCATTTTATAGATGCAATTCCAGATGATTCCCTACTATATGGGCGATGATCTCGGAAATCAATTCGATTGGTAGGCCCACTGATGCATTCACACTATCTGGTTGTTCGCTCAACTCGCTCAGGTTGTACGAACACGTCGCTGCTATGTGGCAGTATGAAGGCTGGCTTCCGGAAGCCTCTGTCGAATATGCACGCAACCACTATGGTGCCTACACTGTCAAGCGTCCGGATGGATTACGCATAATCTCTCTCGACACAGACATGTGTACGTCTTTCCTGTTGTCTCGTACCTGACCCACAAAGTAAAATTACAATCCAGGGTACTCGTATGTCATGTCGTTTTGAAATCGACTGGAGCAATTTAGTAACTGTCGGCTAATCGACTTAGGTCAAACTACTTCAGCTATATCAACGCTACTCAGCCTGATCCATTTGGCATTCTTCGTTTCCTTACTGACGAACTTCAGGATGCCGAGGATGCGGGTGATCGAGGCGAGTTCCTTGCTTTTCTGCCCTCGGTTGATCGATCATTCGATTAACAAACCTCGAGTTTGGATTATTGGTCATGTTCTGAGTGGATGGGAGGCATCCGAAACTCAGTTCAACCCCGCGAATCTATGTGAGTTTCACCGCTTTGCATTCTATCATAGGACAAGCTAACTGCCATTGCAGTTTACCAGATGTGAGTGTCTTTAGTGCTGTAGACTAAACAGCACATGACGAGGCGAGCAGCGTTGATCGTTACTCACCCCACGTCATTGCAAGTAAGTCAACAGTGCTCGTCCATGGACGAGAACTGACTCGTCAAACCAGACATATTCTTCGGACACACCCACGAGGATCAACTTTCCGTACGTAGTTATTGCTTACCGCAGATGTTCGGTCGTAAACACGCATCACCAAAGATTTTTTACGCCAACAATGCAACCAACGCAAGCGCCGAGACCGCACAGGCCGTATCATGGGTATGCAGAACTTCGTCGAATTGCACAACAATACATGACGACCAAGTCAGATTATGCCATCACTTACGCCCTTGGTCAACCTCAACTCAGGTTTCCGTTTGTATGAGGTCGACTCTGCTGTAGGCATCTCCGTTTCTGTTGAAGCTCACACACTTAAGTATCATCCCAGACATTCGACATCTTAGATGCGTACACGTACGTGCCAACGACTTCGCCTGACAGGAAATGTGCTTATCTCCGTCTGATACAGTTGGGTTAGCCACGTCAACGAGTTCTCAGCACTGGATAATCAAACAGAGGTGGGCCCAACGTACGTGCTAGAATATAGCACGCGCGAGGCCTATGGCAAAAATATTACCTGGGGTGCTAACGACCCTCTAAATGCGACATGGTGGCATCTGGTCACAGAACGTGGGTCGTATTCCTTTCCTCGTGTTAGAACGATAGTTGACTGCTCTGATTTCTGCAGAGATGGAGAACGACCCGTCGTTGGTACAGGTACGTAATAAAAACATCTCGATGACGTCTAAACTAGAAGGTACTTCAGTTATTCAACACCTACCAGTCCAAGAGCTCTGTAGCGGGGTTGAACTGCACTGGCGAGTGTATTCCGGCCAAGATCTGCTATATTCGTAGTGGATCGTCCAGTCTCACGTATCAGAACTGTGACCAGTCTTACACGTCGACGCAATGAGGGCAGGACCCCTCGTGTCACACTGTACATGCCTTTTTGACTTGGTTGTCTTGGGAATGAGGGGGAGAGAAAACCACTGTATGTTTGTCAATAGCGAAAGCTTTCCTTTTTGGACTTGTTTTTGTTTGTACTGACTCCTCTTCAATTGAACTCGCTTGATCAACAAAATCCTCTCCGAGTGCATCATGCAATACTTCACAACCCCGTCGTAATGCCCGCCACTGCTCGAGTGAGTCCTGGGTAGGCCTGACCTTTGTATACTGAGCAAAAAACAGGGCCTCCGGGAAACAAAGGGGCCGAGACCCTCCTCTTACTCAATACAAAATGACTGAATTACCCCCTAGAGACCAGTATCGATATGATATCATATTAAGAGGGGTCCTTTCGAAAATGCATAAATTCTGGCCACCCCTTGGAATTTTCTTACCCTCCCACCTGTTTCTTCATCATGACGTTCTTTCAAACTGCACTTGACCACTTCCGACACAATCATGCGCCCATCATCGAGTCCAATATGCCTCTTGACGAATGGTGCTATGTCGGTTGTGTCACTTCCCGATTCATCGAAAAAGTCGAGTTGTGCAGAGCGCTAGCTGCAGGTCAAGATGCGTGGGGTACTCCCGTCGACAAAGCCCATTATCACACATTGATCCGGGTGTCTTTGGCTGCGACGCCAGATAGCCCCCATAAGGAGAGCGTCTTCATCGAACGTGTCCTCTCTGTCGGTGGAGCATATCACTCCGTGTTTCCTATTCCAGAGACGATTCCCTCGGGCGGCACTCTCTTTCATCCCAACATCCACGATCGTGTCTGCACCACTACTGGGGACCAATGCTCTGCATCCGGACGCAAACTCCAGATCGAACGAACGGTTACCTTTGTCGACGAGAAGGGCGACGGCCCTCGGCTCACCCTTGTCCAGTTTGCTCAAATCCTCAAGTTTGTCAGTCGCACGACAATGTTGATTTGTCAAGGTGGCGAATGCAAATCTCAGACCCGCTCATTTGCATTTACGTGCATGGCAGCCTTGACGCCAGCTGAATCCGAGGCTCGAGCGCTCCCGCACAAATCAGGTGAGAGCATAGGTACAGCTGTCGAGCGTGGGGTGGAGAGGATTGACGATACGGAATATGCGTCGCATGCGGAGTCGTTTCTGATGCAAGTACCATGGTTGCTTAGAGACTCTGCATCGCAGCAAGCAGTGAGTCGCTACTCTGTCCAGCCAACTCTGTATACTCACCATACTTTGAAAGATTGGACTAATTAGGGCGTTTAAGGAGCAGAGGGTTAAACCGCTTGATCAGTGAATATTTCATTGACTGCTGCGGGTTACTTATACAAGTGTTCAGTGTTCAAGATGTTGCCTGACAATATGTCTCGCTATCAACGATTATACATTGAATATTGAATATTGAATCACAACCGACTTTGAGCGCAAAGGAACTTACCATATGGTGACCCGTCTTCGTTGATCACAAACTTTGTGGTGAAACGTAATAATAGGGGATTGTAGCAGGGTCGGAACGTGTTAGCTGTGGTGGAGTGGGAAGGGAACGTTGGAACTCTGGATGGCCAGCGGTGAACCCTGCCCTATAGTAGACCAGTCGGATACCTAATCCTTGCTAAGCCTCCGTGGGACCTATAAGAGAAACCTCGGCAAACCCGGTTCCAAATATTAGATTTGAACCCGTACTTATCGGCCAAGTTACGTCGATCCAAACGGGCTATTCCCCCAATGGTTACATGCCTGGCAGAAGTTCTCAATTCAATCATTCACTGAACGCGATCATGGAACGTTAAAATTTACGTTGAACATTGAGACCTTGGGAAGATGGCGTCTGATCGGGTGATACCTGAACGGGTGGCTGACTGGAGATGGTGGACGGGCGTGAGCGCGTAGCGCTGGCCGGCCCCGGATCGTGCGAACCTGCAGGCATCGCGTGAACTGCGAGGGCGGTTGGGACCCCTCGCAGGGCCCGGATCGTCCCGTGAAGGACTGAAGCGAAGAGAAACATCACGTGCTCCTTTCCTGAGCGCTTGCTGCGCCACAGGACCCGGGGCACACGTACCTCTTGTCCTAAGTACCTCACTAACCTCAACAGGATAAATATTTAGAGGGTTACTATGGCGTTACCAGGTGAGTTGGTCTCACAGCTGCCAATGGGTCTATTCTCAGCAAGGTAGCCGCAGGAGAATTTTCTATTGTCGTCACAAAGAGGATTTGGATCTAGTTGGGAGCCGCAGCGCGCGGTATGCGTACTAATACTCAAAGCGCTCCAGACTCGAAGCACATCCGAGGAAGTGACAGACAAAAATTTCAAGACATAACCACCCCCAATTAGACAACACGAACGTGCGACTGTTGACAAATCCGACCGTAGTACGACCCATCACCAGGTTCAAATCTACACCTTACCTCACGAAGTGACTGACTGATCTTCCATTGCAGCTTATGAGGTCTTGGCAGTTAGGGGTGCGGCGCAGCCGAAAACCCCATTGGGGTACTCTAATCTTGCTGAAACGTATCCCGTTCTTGATTGTTACCAACGAAGAATAGATGCTCCGATTATGTGAAGAATCAGATATGCAACGTGGCTCACGAGTCATCTATTGGGAATAGGGTGCCCGATGAGTGGTTCCCCAGACTCAGTTCAGGGAATCGACTGCGCTTACCTATCTGGGTCGCATTTTTCAGAAGATTCCTTAATCCTCTTATGGGTGATGGCCTCGGTGCCATAATATCATATGCACAGGTCTGTAATCTTCGCCACTCCGATGGTGAGCTACCTTAGCCTATTTTGTTCGGGTGAAGGTATCCGTGAGATCGGCATATTTGCTCCAGCGCTTGTTCCTAACACTGACAGGTGCGTGTGGAGTCGAAGTCTAGGCTTGCCCTAGAAAGCATAAATATCCATGGGAGCGGAAGCTTGAGAAATTAACAAGAATGTTCCCCTCTCTCAGTCTCATAGCTCAGATATTTGGGTTGTCGTCGTTGACGACGAACACGGTCGACCCTTCCCGCCTTTTCGATAATCCCATCAGCTCTGGCTGTTCTACATCTGGTCCCATCTCTTGTCAGAACGAGCCTGTAGCGGACACATGTTGCACCGAGTCCCCAGGGGTGTGTCTTCTGAACGCGTCTCGATTACTGTTTCTTACAGTCTTTTGACGATTCTAGGGTCTTTTGTTACAGACTCAGGTATTTATTCACTCTTCAATTATCCTTCCCATCGGGTGCTTACTACCTTTTTTACGATGCAAGTTTTGGGATACAAATGTAACACGAGGTCCCCCGGACAGTTGGACGATCCATGGTATGTGATTATTCTGTGAAATAGCTAGCTGTTCTGATAATTTGTAGGTTTATGGCCCGACAAGTGAGTTCGTTGACTCGTCTACGTCTCTGAGCATTGTTTATTGAGCTTCGCCAATTGTAGCTGTGATGGCACATACATAGAGAACTGCGATCCCTCTCGCGATTACAACATCCGCGAGGTGTGTCACATTACACAATATGATTGTCACAGCAACTTGACTGGACCACAGCTTCTCACCGACCAAGGGGCAACTTCGACACTGGATTATATGGAAAAATATTGGTTGAATAGTGAGGGTACTGACGAGCACCTTTGGAACGTGCGTCAAGAAGTTTTATTTTGTCTTATCAATCAAGCTAATTCCCATTAGCATGAATGGTCTACGCATGGTACATGCTATAGGTGATTATTGGGGTGCTACTTGTGTCGTCATTATTCTGAGCTCGCTTCCATAGCACGCTCGAGCTCTCTTGTCTCCCTTCAGAAAGCCCTCAGGGATCAGAGGTAGGCCGGGCGAATCTCACGCCACACACATCGCCTGACTCTTCTTCGCGAAGGCTGTGGTGTTCTTCCAGAACGTAGTTCAGCTCTTCCAATCACTTCCCACGTATACGTGGCTTGCCAATGCCGGAATTACGCCCTCTCGGGGTGAAACCTACGAGTTGGAGGACATCCTTACCGCACTACAGCAAGGATCGGGAGGTGTAAGTGCCCAAGCTCCTTGATCGTTTTGGACACCAGACCTGAGACATTATCTCGCCTCATCGTAGTACACGCCCGCTGTTGGTTGTTCGCACGGCAGACTCGACGCGATCAGTTGGTACTTCAACTTGCAAGGATCGCTTATCGACGGCCAATTCCTTCCCATTGGTAAGCGCAATTTAATATTCAACCCCGAGCTCTCGTTCAAACGTGTTGATTTTTTTCTGCGGCAGAAACACCAAAGCACTCGACTTGTCCTTCTCACGGTATCCGATACCCCCCCAAGGAATACTGAGCGAATGACCGGGTCTTCGTGAGGCACTGTAAAGATGGCGAAGAACGCTCGTGTCCGGAAAGTGTATATACCTGTTGCCTTGTTGTGTGAAGTTCAGAGAAATGCGGTCTTGCGTAGCACGATTCAGATCTTCTGAGACATTATCCTCAAAGGTGCGGGGAAGGGAAAACATGGTGCAAGTAATGAATCACGTAGGCACCAGAAGAATTTCCGACGAAGTCCTGAACTAGCAGTTGTGGCGGGTGTGAACACATCAGTGAGTGAACATGGCGCACCTAGCACATCCTACGTTTCAACATATGGGGTCCGGGCGTTGCTGCATCGCGTTACAATCACCTTGTCCTTGGTTCGATGCAGGCAAGTCACGTCTTCAGGCAAGATGTTGGCTATTTGTCGGATCGCGGCTCCTTGGGTGGATCGCCCTCCTCTGCTGTCTCCGTATTCAATTCCGCAGCGGCCGTCATGAACCTAGGCGAACAATCGTCAGACGTAGACACGACAACATCGCGCCATGCCACGCACTGTGCAGCATGAGTGCCCGCGAGGACCCGCATCGCATCCAAGTCGTTTTGGAGCTGCTCCGTCAGGTCGGCGGTCTGGCCGATGGCGCGGGACATGTTCTTGAGACTGGACGCCAGCTGTGCATAGAGCCTGTCCTTTGCCTGAGACGAACGGCTCATGGTTGCAACTTGTCACGTGGGTGTCCAAGCCTCGGCAAGTCCGATTATGGACCTTGCCGTAAAGTTCCTCTTGTGCGGTCACGCCTCCTTGCTGTGCCCCCTTTCCTTCAATCACCATGTCCGATGTCCAGGCCCATTTTGACAAGGCGATTCAGGAGATTGAGCACAGAAACCCAACCTACAGACCCTCTGTCGATTTGTCGATACAGCGTCTCGACAATGGCATGATCATCAACACACGAGAGCGCATCATCAAAGACGTATGCGTTCTTTCTCCCACACAAGCATAGTTTGACCGTTCTTACTACGCTAGGTTGCGCAACCTGCCGTAGACATCCCGACCGACGCACAGTTCTTCTCTCCCCAGGATCCGACGAAACCCAACCTTGATTTTCTCAAGGATCACTTCTTCCATGAAGGCAGGATTAGGGAGGATCATGCCCTTTGGATTATCGAAAAGGCCACCACTTTGCTCCAGAGCGAGCCGAATGTTTTGGATGTCGATGCTCCCGTCACAGGTTCGATGCCCTTCTCCATGAACAAGCCAACGGTCTTGAGCTAACCCGAACGTATCTTTTAGTCTGCGGAGACATACATGGACAATACGTGCGTCAATACGTTCCGCGCCGTACATAGAACTCGTGGAGCTGATCTTGCGTCAAGTACGACCTCATGAAACTCTTCGAAAAGGGCGGAAACCCAAAGACGACTCGATACCTCTTTCTCGGAGATTACGTTGATCGGGGATATTTTAGCATTGAAGTACTCTCTTTCTCCTCCCCCCCTATCCAACGTCCGCTTGATCTTTCTTCATAGTGTGTGCTGTACCTTTGGTCACTCAAAATATGTTTTCCGGACAGCCTGTTCCTTCTCCGGGGCAACCACGAATGTCGCCGTTTGACCGAATACTTTACGTTTAAGATTGAATGTAAGTGACTCTCTTCCTCTAGCTGTTCTTCCTTCATCTGCACGTGCACCTACTAGGTCAGCACAAATATTCTGAACGCTTGTACGACGCCTGCATGGAGTCGTTTTGCACCCTTCCGCTGGCCGCCATAATGAACAAGCAGTTCCTGTGTATACATGGCGGCTTGTCTCCCGAACTTCATACCATCCACGATCTTCAAATGGTTCGTGTACTATGTCCTTGTATATTCCTCAGCTTATTCTTTATTTACTCAGCTCGACCGATTTCGGGAGCCCCCAACACATGGTTTAATGTGCGACATTCTCTGGTCAGATCCATCAGAAGATTTCGGCTCGGAAAAGGGAAGCGACAGCTTCTTACACAATCATGTCAGGGGCTGCTCCTATTTCTTTACGTGAGTTACATTTTTTCGGATGTGTCTGGTATGATTGACGTTTTGGACCGATCAGTTACACCGCTGCGTGTAAGTTCCTGGAGAGGAACAATCTGTTGTCAATCATTCGCGCCCATGAGGCCCAAGATTCTGGGTATGTGTTATGTTCCTTTATTCTTGTCCCTGGCATATTGATAGCCTTTAGTTTTCGTATGTACCGGAAAGCCCAGGGAACCGGTTTTCCCACTCTGATTACTATTTTCTCTGCCCCAAATTATCTTGACGTGTACAACAACAAGGCCGCTGTACTCAAATACGAAAACAATACGATGAACATCACTCAATTCAATTGTACATCCCACCCATATTGGTTGCCCAACTTTAAGGATGTTTTTGAGTGGAGTCTACCATTCGTCGGGGAGAAGAGTATGTCGCCTTTCTTCGTGATTATGTTTACTTTGCATCCCATTGAACTGCAATTCGCATTAGTCACGGATATGCTCGTGGCAGTACTCAACACGTGCTCCAAGGAGGAGCTCGAGGACGAGCACATTCCCGAGCCACATCACGAAGATATTCGGGAGCGGAGACGAGTTATCAAGAACAAAATTCTTGCAGTCGGTCGGATGGCACGAGTATTTGCAGTACTCCGGTATATTGGCTTCTCTTCCCAGCATAACACAGTAACGTGACCAGTTACAGGGAGGAGTCCGAAAACGTCTCCGAACTCAAGAGTATATCGTCTACCGGCAGGCTTCCTTATGGAACGCTTGCACTTGGCGCGGAAGGAATCAAGAAGGCAATTTCAAGCTTCGAAGACGCGTACGTTTCTTTATCTCCTCCACATTTCCGAATAATTCACGCAGATGTATATGATAGACGAAGGTCGGATATCGAAAACGAGCGGTTACCACCAGCACCAGCACCCTCAGGAGAAAAACCTGCCAGTTTGCTCGGTCAATCCAAGGCCACTACCACGCCTACATCCTTACCGACGTTTATGCCTGTGCCCATGTCCTCACGACCAATGTCACCTTCGGACGATGGACGTTCTGAGACGCCGTCGCTCGAACGTGGGTCCTCCCCAAGCATATCAAGTGTAAGTTCATCACCACCGACACCGCCTCCTCCGGCGCATTCGGACCGCCGGGGAAGTTTGCGGTTGGGCGGGTCGACGAGCCCATCAACGAGGCAGCGGAGCGTGCATAGTGCAATTTCCATGTTGCAAGCGGCTTTGGATGGAAAAAAGGGTGGCTCGAGCTGATATCCGTGCACTTGGGCACGGGGGAACGACATGTACATACGTAGACATTCCTTTTCTTTCTTTCCTTTTCCTTTTCGATGCGTGCATCGCTGGTAGCATCATAAACGAGATTGGTCGAAGACTGGAGTTGTAGCTGTACAAGTATTTATGTTTTGTGGGGATGGTACTAGTTTCATGTATTTGTATTTCGACGACGTTCTCGCATCCAATTTTGATATTCGCGGTGGGACTTTAGTGATCGGAGGAAATGCTGGGCGGAACATGTCGGGGGGAGGAGAAAGAATCGCTGAATATGGGCAAGTGAGGTTGTCGATCTGGAATCATGTCGGACTCGGAACTAATGAGCAGTTGAACATAGACAGACCAAGCTTGATTAAAGTTGAGCCATGTGATGTCGCTTGAGGCGATGGTCAGTGGACTTCGGCCGAGTGTCGTGAATTTTTCACATCTTATCTTATCTCTACCCGATTCGTCAACGGACACGTGTAGTACAGTATATATATCGTGGAGTGAAATGAGGGATCCTTACGATTCCCTTGTTTTGCTTCAGGTATGTGGAAGCCCACCGCGGCCAACGGCGGGAAACACAGAGACGGGCGGGCACACAGAACAGGACCACGCTCTATACGGGAGACTACAAGGTACGGGGACAAGATCGACTGCCTATCTCTATGATGGGCGACGAGCATATATACCTAT
Organism: Austroboletus novae-zelandiae; assembly: GCA_038090275.1. Lineage (NCBI taxonomy): Eukaryota > Fungi > Basidiomycota > Agaricomycetes > Boletales > Boletaceae > Austroboletus > Austroboletus novae-zelandiae. The sequence continues at coordinate 7,645 of JBBPML010000205.1, read as the reverse complement.
CGTGCACGTGATGAATGCCAATCGGTAAGCCAATGAGCTTACAGTATGCATTATATCGATCTCGGTTACGCCTCTAATATATGTTTTGCTTCAGTCTCGCTTGTGCTCATTGTTTTGTTGAGTGCGCTCGATCTTTAGTGCCAACACCGAGTCATTCGGTGGGAGTAGGGACCACACAGGTTGCGAAGCACACCTAGTTTCTGGGAGGTAGAGGATTGGCCTTCTGCGTCGACTCCCCATGATCGTCTGATCACAACTAAGCTTGCTGTCGTCCTCGTTCAACATCGTCCTCTGCCGCACATCATAAAATATCGCATCATATTCCCACAGAGGTCACTGTGAGCCCCGTGAAGCCTCGTCTGATGAAATTGAACGTCAAGTATACTAAAATGAACGTTTCAACTTGAACACTCAGTCCCTTTCTCATAAGGGGTCACGTCATCAAATTCATCATTTAGTCAGTCTCAAGTCGCTTCCGAGTCAATCATGCTTCCTTCTATCGCGATAGAACAGTTAAAAACTATTTATTGCAAAATCGGGGATATATTGGATGGAACATGGGGCATGCAACGAAAGTACGCGGGGTCGAATATTTGGAGGACATGCAACCTAAGCTTGAAGATTATCCAGCTTAACAGCTTGCTGTAGAATGCAGCACTCGGTTAAAATTCTACTGTGGAGATATATCAGACCACTTACCGCGCGCGATTTTGGACCAAATAACCGTAGCATTAAGCGCCTGAAGAAGGGGATCTTCATCTTATCCATCTCGTCGAATGTCTTCTGTAGCTGCGCGTTGATTTTGTCATGCTCCTTTTGCAAGCTCCTGGCTAGAGACGGATCGTTTTCCATCTTTGCCTCATCTGCTAGCTCCTTGAGAGTCCTCTTCTGCTCCGCAAGAAGTTGTTGGAACCGAGAATACAGGACCTTGGCCGCCTCCGTCTCATTCAGACTCTTGTTCTGATCAACGAGCTCTTCCTGAAGGAGTAGATCATCTCCCTCGTTTCCCATTGTTGTCAGCCCATGTACAATATCCCACGCGCAAGTTTCCGTATTGACGAAGCGTGTGTGAACGGCGCCTTCTTGGATAAGCTGCTGCCAGAATTCGCCTACAAGCTGTCTTTCCCTACTCTTTGCCATCTCGGGGTCTTTCATTTTGTCCCACATGGTCGTGACTAGACGGGCTCGACGTAGAGGTAAATTACCACAAAGCCGGCCGAACATCTGGAGATTCTTGTACACGGAACCAGACATACGATTGTCCGTGATTCGGTGAAGGTATATGATCCCACCGACGTTGAGCGTACCGCCGTCGGGATACCTTTGTATGTGTCAGTGGAGGAAAAACATTCTGACGATACTTACTTTTGCGTGAGCCAGTCGGCGATCACCCTCAAAATCTCAGTATCTGGACGATAGGTATCATCAAACCCGGGTGTGTCGACTACGACAATCCGGGTGCCGTTGTCCATAATAAGGTGCGGAATGACATCCTGGGTGTCCGACCTCAGGTTACCAGCTTTGGATTGTTCCGTGTTCCCGGTGAGAGTATTGATGAACTGACGAGAATTGTGTGAATTAGACATCGAGCGTACAATGTACTCACATTACTCTTCCCAGATCCAGTAGGGCCCATGATACTGTCTCCACGGGCGGAATCAGTGGGATAACGCAGATACGAAACGAGGGCAAGCTTACACGATGATGAAGTCGTTTGCATTCGGTTTGAAACCGTTCTTGGTCATGATTCCTCTCGCAGATTTGTAGAGAGCGTTGCCGGGTGGAAAGGACGGGGTCGTATGGAGCTTTGAAGCCGTATGTTTTAGCCATCCTTGGACGCCCTCCGCAACATGTGCAAAACGCGTGTTTATGCAATTTGATCTGGGCATGGGGTTGAAAGTATGGCTTCCATTCCAAGTAAGCAGGGAGATCAGTAGATAGGCGATATGAATGATATCTTTAGGGGAAAAATGAAGCAGGGATCGCGGCGTACACCCTAAGTGGCCTGATCACTGTGTGTAAGTAAGTTCATGCACGACGATGAGGCTAACTGAGGGTCCGAGTGATTCGGAAGCAATGACGACAGCCGACATCATATCAACTTCCCACCTGACATTCGCCGTACGTTTTTCATGAAAAAGAGCGCTCACCAACTCCACCTCCGAAGGCTCGAGCGCAGCCTCAAATGCGTCGTCATTTAAGCTTTATATTTTTCGCCCTCGCAGTAGTTTGCGAGACCGTCTCATCCTATTCTAACTATAGGAAAAGCAAATGGTTTTCTCGGTCTCCCGCCGGAGAAACTCGCCAGCACCTTCATCGGGGGAAGTATCTACGCCTCCATTCGAGGGCGAACTCAGATTTCGAGCTTCCAACACGATTTCCTTCACGCTCCCGCCCCCAATATCCGACGATGTCCCCTCCAACCATTCCCAGTGCCCTAAGACTCCTCCCGATGAAATCGACGTTCCAGCGGTTCAGGATATCGTGCCAAGCGATTATCGTGACCCCATTGACGAAAATGACATAGTGATCGCGTATGTTTTCTCTGTTTTGTGTTTCATTTTGCTTATCCTGTGTTCACTTAGGGTTATGGGACTCACAGGGGCGGGAAAGAGCTCGGTGGGTGACTCAGTGCGAAACTACATGCTCCGTTGGACTCAAGCTTCTCAGTTTGTGAAAACGGCTACCGAGAACAATGAGGTCCTTGTTGGCCACAATCTGGTGTCCGAAACACGAAACGTACGCGCCGTCAGGTGTATCCATCGTCGGAACGTCGTTTTGGTAGACACGCCCGGGTTTGACGACACATACCAGTCTGATACTGAAAATTTGAGGACTACAGCCAAGTGGTTGAAGGATACGTAAGCTACTGTAGTCTGTGGGAGGCTGAGGCACATCTGACTAGACATTTGCAGGTATCATAAGAATATCAAGCTCGCAGGGGTTCTTTACCTTCACCGAATTTCAGACGTTAGAATGGCAGGGACTCCTCTGAGAAACCTGAAGGTATTCAAGGACCTGTGCGGTGACGACAACCTCAAAAACGTCGTCCTTGTCACGACGATGTGGGACGAGGTCGAAAACGAGTCAATTGGTTCCGAGAGAGAAACGGAGCTTACGTCGAACTTCTGGAAAGATATGATCCACCTTGGCTCGCGTACCTTCCGCTACGAAGGGACCTACGACTCGGCTTGGAAGATCGTTAATGGCTTAGACCTGGAGGCATCCTTCCAGAAGCGAGCACCGCTACAGATCCAGCGGGAAATGGTTGATCGTGGTTTCCAACTTCACGAAACATCTGCAGCAAAGACCTTGTTCCGTTCCCTTGGAGAGGAGGTTAAGAAAGCCTGGGCAAGGATACGTGGTAGGGCTCGACGACCAATCAGTCCAGTACGACCATCTGGTGGCTTTCGACAGACAATCCTTCGGCGGTCGTCGATCAGATCGACCTCTTCCCGGTCTGTGACTTCCTTATCGGATACTTTGAGCATCGCCTCCAGCTCCTCCACACGTCCGTCCAGTCCAGCTAGCAGCACTACTTCCGGGTGTAGTGCTGTTGGTCGCCACGAGGCACTCTCGGCCATGATCAGAGGTCTCAGGATTGTCCGCGAAGCGGCAGAGTTGATACCTTTTCCTTTTCTAAAGGGATCTATCGGAGCTGTCTTGGTTATAGCTGAATCGATTCAGGTTAGCACTTCACTCTTGATCGACGAGCTTTCGACTTAGATATTCAAGGACATGAATGGCACACATCACGCCATTAGTCAAGTTGTAGAGAACGCAGGGTGGCTGCTCGAGGAGATCACACAATACGCAATGAAATCCCGGCTTTCTGATGATCTGAAAAGGTCTCTGAAATTTTTTCAAAGGTATTTATCGTTACTTGTCGTGAAGAGAATTGCGAATAGGGGTCCTGTTGCTCGCTTTCTCTTGCACGAAGCAGACATTCAGGCAATTTTGGAATGCGAGAAGTGCATTCAAACCATTTACGAAAAATTTGGAGTAGGATAACTGCAACGCTTGCTGATAATTTTGATAGTGGGAATACCAATGTGGGACATCGATCGTTCGGGAGGAAGACGAAGACTTCTTTGACGCTGCGAGTCATGTTAGTTTTTCTAGTAGATCGTAAAGCCCATGCGAAGGCTCGTGTAAATAACTGTGTCTTGATTGCGTACAGCAATTGCAATTCAGCCCATGGTTTACGTATGTATGTATGTATGCCTGGTAATCAAGCTTTTTGGCGTATAGCCTGGCTTCGACTCTTTGCAAAGGCAACTTTTTGGAGCATGCTATCCTCGGATGTCTTCCCTGGGTTCCGTAGATTGCACTGTACGGACTGACAATTCGGGGCTTGTCGGTTCTGCGGAAGGGTTCGTGGAGGGCGAGATCATTATGGTAGAAATGAGTTGCCTGTCCCTTTACGGCGCTGTCCCAGCGTGACACTGTTTAACGGGACGCACGAGGAAACAGAAAGAGAGGTAGGAACTAAAACGGAATCTCAGTCATTATCATTAATATGGCACAGGGTAATATGGGACATTGGCCCAGGGGAGGCCAAGGGCAGAGAGCTTAGTCAGCAGGGTCAAAGGGGTGGGAACAGAGTGTACTCCATGTCGTCACGTGTTCTCCCCGTGCCGTCTCCAACGTGAGATGGACGACACAGGCTCCATCACTGCCTTGTTGAAGTTAAAGTCCTATCTTATTGGGCTTTGACATGACACAAAGTCTACTACACCTGTAGTAAGATGTGGTAAGACCATGGTATTCATTTATATCCATAACCATGTGTCTACAAGGGTCCTTGACATGTGTTACACACAGTCTAGCCCTTTGTATTGAATACACTTCCCTTATTACTCACAAATTATGCCATAGTGACCTATTACAGAAATTTCACCTTCTTATGGTAGTTTGACTCATTTGTTTGGTCTTATATGCACTGGGCTGCAAGAGGTGTGAGTTTATGTGTCCCATCTTCAAGCTCAGGAATATCTCTCTTCCCTCACTCTACTATCTCTCTGTTAGCAAACTGCTCTACTGCTTGATGAGTCTCCCACCTAAGCCTTATTCCCTCTTGCCCCTGCACCATTGGGATACCCTGCATTCCCAATATGCCTTCTCTGCTCGTCCTATGGATCCCTGGCCAGGTCCTTCAGCAGCACATGGACGGACTGCAAGGTGTTTCCACCTGCCATCCTGACTCTTTTTGTCTTGGTTTTTCTTGCCATTCTCTCATAATGAAAATGTCACGACCCATTCCACATGATGCTGACCAAAGACCAAACATTTCCCTTCATTGCATGAACAACTTCACCTAACCGCTATTATACTGCAAAAAATCCATAAGTTCTCAGGCTCTAATGTGTGATTATGAAAGTAAAGGGCGAGCTTCTTTACCATGAATCACCACCACCCATAGAGGCAGACCCCAGTCACCAGGTAAGGGAAGGTAAGAAAACAACTAATCAACTGCAACAGTACCCCAGGCAACCCGAAATACCCACATACCCACCCAAGAAGGATGGCCCAATCCATCTCCCCACCAGCAGCAGCCAAGTCAACCTTTGGACTAGGCGTAGGAATCAGAGGTGGAAGGAAGAAACCCACCTCAGAATACATGTTTATGGGATGGAAACCAGAGGAGATAGGTCAACTCATCCCATACCTGATGCATCAGAAGGCATACAAGGAAAAGGACATGGTCAGACAAGTTCTAGCCAAAATGGGTCTTGTAGTCCCAACAGAACCCAAGCCCTCCCTAGGATGATACCATGACACCCTCTCTGAGATGATCCTGTCATATCCCTAACTCTAACTCTCACCTCCGACTCTCTGGTCTCTCCTTTGGAACTCCCTTCATGAACTCCAGCATGTTCTTGCACATCTCACCCCCTGTTCCCTCTAGTGTTTTGAAGTTCAGTTGCTGAACTGGTAAAAAAACTGCAACCCAACTGGACCACAACCATTTTGAACTGGACTGTTTGTGTGTTCAGGCAACCAGTAACTGCAGTCCAGTTGCCAGTTGCTGGAATTTTGGAAAACTACGCAACTAGTAAAAGACTGGTCTGGACTGGTTGCAACTGCTTTTAGTAATATTACTAGTAATGTATGCACTATGACTGAATGATACACCCAAATGTTACCTTCAAAGTTCAAAGTTCAAATGAACCTAAATGATCAATTTGCATGTCATTTGTATATGATTAATCACCTGTCTTGTCTGCATATCAAGTGTATGCACAGCTTTATACACAGATAAATCTATTATGGGTATGGTTATAGTTATTTTAAACCCAGTCTAGACTGGTCTGTTTTATACCAGTTGCAACTGGTTGCAACTGCTGTAGGCAACTGATAAAGACTGGTCCACACTAGTCTTGGTCCAGTTGCCTCTGAAAGAGGTAAAAAGACTAGACTGGACTGAACTTCGAAACACTAGTTCCCTCCAGTCCTGTTTCCTCCTTCTTTGATTTATGTACTTTACCTATTTATGTTATCTCCTTGTTCTCCCTATGTTTTAGTCTCGCTCTGTACTTATCTCCGATCCTGTGCTTGCACAGCTCCAGTTTAGTTTCCTTCCCATACATAGCTTCATACTCCAGCCCTCGGTCTCCTCCCTCCTGTACATAGCCTCTGTACTCTGTATATAAACTTCTGTCATCTGTACCTTTGTACCTTAGCTAGTTATTGAATTAGACACCCTCAGTCCTCCTATTGTCTTCGTCTCGATCTCCTTCATCTCCAATCCTTCAAAATCCGAAACACTTAGGAAGTCTTGACAAGGGCGCAGTGCTCCACTCTGAGTCACTGAAGCCAAAGTTCCATTATGACCAACAACTCTGAAGTTACCCAGAGCTGTTCTGGACCTCCTGTCCATGGTCTTAACAGATCCACACCCTAGCAGGCACCCTCCCCACATCATTGGCAGAAATACTATACAGTATATGATGTTGTTGTCATTGTTCTTGTTAGAGTGGTGACAATCAGTGGATAAGTGACCTGGATCTCTGCAGGAGGAATATCTGTTGCCAGGACAATCTCTTTGAATATGATCTGAGGTGAAGTTGAAGCAAAAAGGTCACCTATAAGCAGGGCAATTTGGTCAGAGGTGGGTCTGTGCTCCACATTTGTAACATGCCAGTCTGGAGTTGCATTTGTGATGGGGATGGGGGGACGAGGGAGTCTTGGGTAGGGGGATAGGAACTGGCCTTTGTGATCTCGAAGTGGAAGGGGAGCTGACTTGGAAGATAACATGTCGTGTCTTCTTTGCCTTTTTGTGGGGAGGCTGGGGAGATTGGGGAGGAATGCTTTCATTGCGTTCCATGACACCTTGGAGATTCTCCTCTCTGATAGTTTGGGATATGGCAGTGATGGCCATGTCTTCTGCAACTTGTAAGACCTCCCTCCTGACTCTTTGTTTTGTCATGGCAATTTCCTCAAGAATAGGTCCATTGGTTCTGACGAGAGGGGGATTGTGGATCATCCTGGTCCCACCAAGCTGCTCAATAAGGGGTTTGTTACGATTCACCTATACCCCTACTCTTTTCCCTTCGCTCTTACTCTAGTTTCCCTACAGACATTGCTCTCGCTGTTCGAGTCCCGCCTGAGCCACTTTATTAACTCCTCTTTTCTCTTATCTTCG
>JBBPML010000204.1:0-47420 GCA_038090275.1 Austroboletus novae-zelandiae | reverse complement strand
CCAAGCACCAGAGTTCATGACTTCAAACATCTCCATTGGTGCTATCCAAAGCCATGTCAACGACGTTCGAATAATGAATCCTGTAGGCGAACTCACAAAATAATGTTGGCATGGGAGTTTCACTCGCTACATGATCGAAAGAAACAATATCAAGACCAGACGAGAAATCACAATACATGATTTCGCTGAACTTTGCATGAGTATTACAGGTCTAACCATTATCAGGAAAGGGCTCACAAGTCCATTTCCATCCTGCGACGAGTTCAGCAAAAGTATCTAGTGGGAAAGAAGACGATTTACCTCACAAAGCCATCCACACCGAATTTTTTACCCCATGCACAAAGGTTGTCAATTCGCTCGAATTCTTCACTCAGTATATCTTCTCCCGTACTCGGCTTTCCGATTGTGACGAGGTCTTGCGTATCCATGGAGCCAAAGGGAAGTTTGACAGCACTGCTCCCGTCGAAGTATACCAATTTCAGGGGTCGATTGGCCATCAAGGTGAGATGCCAGCCTCCTCGGTTGTGTGGTTCAGAAAAATTGAAGACATTCCGGCAAAAGAGATACGAATGTTCGGGATCCGTGGCAATCCATTCCGGTGTCGTCGGGATCTCTTCGTAAGCACTACCATGGTAGAGGAGCGTGCCGTTCGGGATGATTCCTGGCACGATGTTGTGTCCTAGAGAAGAAAATCTAAGGAATGATAAGACAAACAAGTACACGGGTCGACCTACCATTTCTCATGCGTGTGTTCGGCCAGTGTTGGAGTAGTGAGTGCACTGTTTCGAACACGAGATGGTCAGTAGCATTGGGGTTTGGAGGTTTGTTGAAATTCCATGCGGCGAGATCGTCGTGAACACCAAGAGCTGTCCGCTCCGAGTCATGTTGAGCAGTAGTCAAAGGAACCTGAACGGCAAGTGCGGTGACAAGAGTAGCTGTCACAAGAGTGAGCAGTGTCGTTCGTAGCATCACGGGAATGGTTGGGAACCACTTGTCGTCCCGGCTATGGTTAATAAATTGTCAAAGGTTTCCTCAGTGTCATCATAATTGGTCATCGGCAGAACTCGTGTTCTCTCACGAACAAGCGGAATGTTTACGGACATTGGTAGTCATTGAGGGCTATGTATCATCAATTCCCGGGATACCTCGGTAGATGATTAAAAAAACCGTAACTGTAACGTGGTTCAGATCTCACTGTAGTCTGTGATGTGGCACAGAAACGGAAGTTTACTTGCCCGTCATGACACGCAACTTTGAATACTCCTTGTTCGGCTTCAGTAGCGCGGGGCTTCAATTTGTCAGCCAGCTCCCACGTGTACTTCTGATTTGCAAGCTCTCTTGTGATGGCGTATCCACCGCCGCCGACGCCGCTGCACACACTGCGTATCCATCAACACCCTGTATTAGCCGTCTTCATTTCGCTTGACAATGAACGTATATACTCGGGAGACGCTGAGGGCCGCGTTGTCAGCACGTCCACGAGATCACTCCGGGCTATTACGATCTGGGTTGCTCATCATCAAGGGTTGCTCGGCATCGAAGAGCACGGTGAACGCGTCGTCACGTCAGTGTTCTCTGATTTAGCGCTCCTTGCGATGCTGATCATCGGCCCTTTGTAAGTCACGGCAGAGACAACAAAATTCACGTTTGGCGGCGTCCAGCAGAATCCGTGTCCATCCGACAAGGCGGAGCTGCGACCCTGACGGACCAGCCACCCCCTCCGCTGTGTTACTCTTTGGACGTCAACTCACTCAACTTTTGTCGTTTCTCCCTTCTTCCGATTTCCGATTCAGCCTCCGAGGTGACGGCACTCATCGCTGTTCCGAACCTCGTCGAATCAGCTCTAGTAGGCTCTGCCACCATCCGTTTGTCGCTCTCACGTCAACGTTGGACCTCTAGGCTGACATTTGGTCGTTGCCTGACCGTACGAGACTGCATGCTGCGATCGGAGACCCGCAAGATGCTTCTGCCACTGCCTTCTCTGATGGCCGATCTGGGAGCAAATCTGGTCAGTCGTTCCAAATGCATTAAGATGTACATTGTAAGATTTGCCCAGGCATCATCATGTCGATGCATCTACATTATTCCCCCTTGACGTCTCCATCTACCTCAACGGCCCAGCGAGAACTACGACTTTTGTGCGCATACGAAGACGGGGGTGTTGTCCTCCGTCGTCGTACCTCCCTCGAAGGTGCCCAGACAGTGGAAGGCAAAGGATGGGAGGCCATATGGAAAAGTCGATTACATGTTGAATCAGGTTCGTCTTTGCGATGATTGCCCGCACCCATTTGTCAATGACCTTCGAACCAGTGATGGCCATGGCAGTTTCAAAAGACTGCAGTTTTGCGCTAACAGTCTCTGCTGATCATATCGTTGGAAAATATGATCTTGTACGTCGTCGTCCATTGGACTTGGCACCAAGCTCAGATTACTTTCAAGAATGTGTCGACGCAGACGGATGCAGATCAGACAGCTCGGGTGTTCAGAACCAAGCATCCAGGAAATGGTGCCATTGTCATTCGCGATGATGGGCGCATATGCGCAGTCGGAGGTTGGGATGGTCGGTAAGCCCGTCGTCTTGCGCTAAGACGTCGGAATTGATACCTTGTGACGTAGAGTTCGACTCTACTCCACCAAGGGCTGTAAGCCGCTTGGAACATTAGCTTATCACAAAGACAACTGTCACGCCCTCACTCTCGCCTCCGCATACGGGGTTCATACTACCGAGCGTGGATCTGGATTGGACGGTGATGAGGACGAGGACGAGATGACTGAGGAAGAAAAACGTCGACGCGGACGGTGGTTAATTGTAGCAGGGAAAGACAACCGGGTTTCGATATGGGGCTTAATGAGCTTCGAGAAAGGGACCATCTAACGGTTTCGCTGACCGACTCGGAAGCGGGTGTAAGTAATATTAACTTGGCAAGTTCATCCGCCGACGTTCTTTCGTGGCACACAACACGCGGTCTCATCACGAAGAGCTATCCATTTTTAGATCTCGTGCACGTCGAGGTCGAAGTCGAAGCATCTCGTGTCCGCCTGAAATGGTTTACTCTGTCTGAGTAGTCTCCGAGAAACCGATTTTAGGGCGTCCAACGTCAGGTTTCCAACGACCTACAGACCGTTCACGAGACGATTCAAATTTCGACGTTGACGTGCGAGTAGGGCACGTTGTGTAAACTACAGCAGATGAATAGCAATAAATATATCTCCAAACCTTCCGACGCCCGAGGCAAAAGTATAGTCCGCCGGTAGCCAATCCTACATCGATCCACAAATAAAAAAAGTCCGTTCGCCTCACAGTAGACCCGCTAAATGAAGATCGCGACGTAATCGCGCCTCTTCGAGTTCCTGCTGAGTTGGAATGTGCATTGCGTCTTGCCCTGATTGGTCAGACAGCTCAGAAATATGGAATTGATTCTCGAGCATCTGGCGAGTCGCAACGTCTCGCTCGATTTCCTCGGTTGAGGGTAGACTTCGAGCTTGCGAAGATCGAATGGATGTTTCCCAATGCTTGATACGCCAAAAGCCAATCAGAGAGGACAAGAGAAGGAACCATCCTGAAGAACAAGACAGATCAGTGCCACATATACCACAGTACCGAGCATCCTACGTACCCAGAGTCATGAGCAAAAACGACATCCACTCTCTCGAGGTAATGGTCATGAATGCGCTATCCGAGGGCGCATTCTCAGCCAGAGTTGAGACGGAGGGCACAAAGGAGCGTCCGGAGACATTGATATTCTCTATATCTGAGGAGTCTTCGACAGGCACCGCAAAGCCCTCCTCTCCAGTGCGGGAGTAAAACCCGTACTGAATCAAAGTGAGACCAAGACCAGCCCGAGAACCGAATTTGGCGGCATGCGTCGTGTGTAGGAGATACGTGAGTAGGAATCCGACGAACTGGAAGAAAAACGAGGTGAACATGTTGGCAATAAAAGTGAATATGGAGCCCGAGGGGAGATCGTCGATGATCATCCCGGAATCCGTGTCTAGGCCCGCGGGCGCATGTACAGTCGTTTCCCAGTATGGTGGTACTGCGTCTGCCTGAGCAGCAGCATACGACTGATAAAAACACGTGAGAAGGAAACATGGCTTCAGGACGAAGGGTGACGTACTGGGGGTCCGTTGCTCTGGGTCTCTTCGGGTACGACGTAAACGCTGCCATCGTCCGTGCGCACCTGCACAGGTCTGCTTGGCTTGGCTGTGACGTTGGCAAAGACGCCATCGTTTTGTGTCCCGCCGCCGATTGGTTGCGAATGGGATATGACATCGGAGGTGGGCAGGGGTGCATAACGAGTGGGTAAAAAAGCACCAATGGCTCTACGGAAGAACGAAGGACGATGAATTGGGGTGGTCACGGGGGATGTAGGGACGAGTCCGTTGGAGTTGCCAAAGTTGTTGGGGAGCGCGACTGCGGATGGGGGAGGAGGAGAGCCAGGCGGCGGTCGAACGTAGTCAAAGTCGCGCTCAAAGTCGTACACGGCCGGGACCATCGACCCTGGCTTGGGGGCCCGACCGGGCGGGGGTCGTGTGGGGACGAACGACGTCGGCTCTACCAGGTCATCGTGATGGTCATCCTCGTCGTCGAGAGCGAAAGCCTCGTCGAGCTCGCGATCTGCTTCTGGCGTCGTGTGGTGGGTGGGCAGCGGTGCGTAGCCAACTGGCATCCTCAAACGAACTTGAGGAGGAAAACTTGATAACGAGTAGTACACTAGGGAAGAGAAAAGAAAATTGCCACGCCACTAGGTACCTGGTTACACTAAGTATTCAGGTCTTCGCCACAGCCAGCGTACCTCGCCCAACAAGCAAACGTCCACCTCCCACCAGCCCGAGTTCACCAGGCTTTCCAAAACTCACCACCTGATAAATGTTCCAGATCTTTATTGTGAGACCGGGTTCAGTGGCCCGTTTGTCTCGGAGAGTCCGACAGAGACGATGCTCGTTTCAGTGTCTAGCCACTCAGATAAACGATCGCTCACCTTGGTGTTCCATTCCGGAAGGACTTCATTTGCCAGAGACTCTGAAAATTCCTCCAATGCTGCAAGTTGGCATGCCATCGAATGTATACGGTTCCGATTTACCTAGCTCCATGCCATATCACTGGGGCCGGGTTCGCCAACTTTGCCCTGAATAGAGCTGCTCTACAACAACGCGCCTCCGCGTCTGGGTTCGTTGACTTCTCAGCTTGTCGGCTGCACTGCTGACATTGACTGTTCCTAGAAATTGATGCCAAACGGCGCCCGGGCTTTGTCAACGGTCCCCGTTTCCGCGTCTCCCAACTTTGAAGTGCCCGTGTTACTAAAGATGACGTCCAGTCTGCCGTCGGTTCGCGCAAACGCTCAGTTGATGTCGGCCTGATTGGTAATATCGAGCCTGAGAACGAGCAACTTGTCCTTCGGGTAGCTTGCCTAGAGCTCCTGGAGCGCCTCAGGCTCTGCGAGTGTCGCGATGACAATGCCGCCTCGACTCAAGAGGAACTCTGTCGAACCTGGTCGATGCTCCGGTGACTAGCCAAGGCAATTGAGTGTTCAGAAACTTTTCCACGGAATACGTCGTGGAACATCTACTAAGCCCAACGCCAGGGCTGCCATATGGATGAATCAAAGATGTACTTTGGAGGAATAGAATCCACCCTCCGATACCTGTGTGCTACGTCACAGTGACGTTCAGATGCACATGCTCGATGAGACACTAGGCGTAGATCGGATACGTCACCTGCCAGTGGAGCTGTGGCTTCTAGAAACGAATAGCCGGATGCTCTGCGACAGGCGACAGCAGTGGGCCAGGCCTTGTTAGGCCGCGATTCTCTGAGTACTTGCTTTCTGGTGACTTCCCGTAAGAATATCCGCGTAAGTGTTTTGACCGTCAAAATAACAGTTTGGTCCACTCAAATATCACATGGTGCACGTTATGCAGGTGTTGCCGCACAACTACAAGTACATACCTACGCGGTTTGTTTCGATTAGAACGAGGTGGAACGAGTCCTTTCCTTAACAGTCTTGGCGGGTCAGCACTGCTTACTAAAGGCAGATGACCCTCCCGCTTGTTCTCTCGTCTACAGGACCAGTCATTAATTTCCACCAAAAACGTAGGCATTTAAAAGCTTTCACAGTGTAGAGAAATGGGGACTGAAGGTATATCAGTGGGTATCCACTTAAAGTAAATTTTATGAATTGTGCGCGCAGTTCAGCAAGTCGAACACGCCAACTTAAATATCGCTTGCGGCTCTTTGGTTAATGATGATTGAAATATGCTGATAGATTGACAAGTGCTACGGTGTACCGCCGTTATTATTACTGTGAAGGACCAGGAAATTGGTGATTCAGAAAGTCGCGTTTGCCTGAAGTTCATCAATTTTCTCACGACTGGTTACTGACCCTGGTAGGCCTCAGTGTCCTCCAATCAAAGCTCTCAGAAGTCGACGAAAAAGGTAACTCAAAATGTTTTTCCCGAATATCAACATACCTTCTACCAGGAACGTGACGGTTCGGTTATTTATTCAATGGCACTCGGTAGATTTATTTAAGGGAAAGTTTCCCTAAAATTTCCTCGCCGAAGTACTGTCCCCAAATCCCCTCCGATGTATCTACAGGTGTTTGACAGTCTCTCCACTGCGCATTGTCTTCTCGGGGCAGTGCTCGCAGCCGCGATCGCCACCGTCGCGTACAGGAGACGCGAGACCACACTGACCTCCAAGAACGGCGTTCCTATCCCGCCTGGCCCCCCTGCACGCTGGTTCTGGGACATTGCAATGCCCACCGTCAAGTGAGACAGACTCTTTGCCGTTGATGGCTGACTGACTCACCCCAGTATCGCGCGCTCCCTTGCTGACTTGGTTACCGAATACGGGCCCGTGGTCTCATTGCGCAGGGGCAGCCACGTTACCATCGTGGTTGGGAGCTTCGATGTGTGTGTTCTGTCGGGTATCGTTTGTCCCGCTGATTCGACATGCATAGGCCGCCGTCGAGATCATGGAGAAGGAGGGCTCTGCGCTTGCGGACCGACCACGTTCGATCGCCGGTGGCGAGATTCTCGGACAGAACCTGCGTTTACTTACCCAGCACAGCGGTGAACGATTTCGTCGATATAGAAGGGCCGCGCACGCACACCTGCGGCCCGAGGCGACAGTGGCGTATCGGGACCTGCAGATGGAGGACGCGAGGAATGTTATCACGGACGTGTTAAATGACCCCAAGAACCATCAGTCACATCTGAAACGGTGAGAACCCCTCGGGTGGGTGGAAAGCGGAGCTCACACGAACATTTTCATTTTACAGGTTTGCTGCATCGGTCATGTTGCGCATTCAATATGGCAAGTCCACGCCGACAGCGAGCAATGATCCCGAAGTTACACGGATTCATCAGTCGAATGTTAACTTACGAGCGGCAATGCATCCAGGGGCCTACCTCGTGGAGCGCATCCCGTGGCTAAAGTACGTTCCCGGATACGCAAGGGAGCTGAAGAAGTGTTATGAGTTCGACATGCAGCTTTTTAGAGACCAAATGGACCGGGTCGAGATGCAAATGGCAAGTATAGACTCGAGCATCGAAGACAGGAGTGCATGACTTATAATTTCTGCAGGAAAATAACCAAGCTGGAGATTCCTTCTTGAGGGCGCTCTTAGAGAACGTCAGCGTGTATCGGTTGACAAGGGATGAGACGGCGTACCTAACTGGCGAACTCTTTGGCGCTGGGTCGGGAACGGTATGTCTTGTTCTATCGACCGCTATGCATACTGAGTATGCATGAGTTACCTCCAGACCGTGGCTAGCATCTCTCGCGTGATCATGGTCGCTGCCAAGTATCCAGAAGCGCAGAAACGAGTTCAAGGCGAACTGGAAGAGATCGTCGGAAAGGACAGAAGTGAGTCTCGATGCACCCACAATCGCATCTAGTAACCGTGTCGTACCAGTGCCTACCTGGGAAGACTTTGGGTTGCTTCCTCAACTTCAGGCATTCATTTCTGAAACACTTCGTTGGAGGCCCGTCACGCCTTATGGTGAGTACTTTTTCGCTTCAGGTTACGCATCACCGCTATACCTTATCTAAAGGAGTCGCGCATCGCGCCACGCGAGATATCGTTTGGGTACGTGGTTGAATTATCCCCTCGATGACGTCTTTAGTGACGTGAAGTGGCAGAGAGGTCTGTGGATTCCTGCGGGCGCGACTGTCCTGGGGTGCAACTTGTGATTATGCTGTTTAGTCGCTGACATTGGATGAGCTCAATCACCATCGTACCCAGGGCCATATGTCGGGACCCAGTGGTGTTCCCCGACCCCGACAAGTTCGATCCTCAGCGATGGATTGACGAACGCGGTCGTTTCAGGACTGATATGACCGCATTTGTGTATGGCTTCGGTCGACGGTATGTCACGATGATATATGTCATCGCGGCTTACACCTTGAGCTGACCCATCTCCCTATTTAATACTAGAGTGTGTCCCGGACGCCACTTGGCTGACAAGTCGCTCTACATTGTTTGCGCGTTGTTGCTGTGGTCGTTTTGGATTGAGGAGAAGGCAGAGGCACCGCTCGACACGGTGAACTTGTTCATCGACAGTGTCGTTGCTCATATGTATCCCTTTGAGGTGAACTTTGTACCTCGGATAGATGGGGATCAGTTGAGAGAGATGATGTCGGAGGCGGCGTGAACGACATATGCGGCTAGTCGTGTTGTATTCCGTGGGCTCATGCGGGAACCTTGTAAGATGAGAACTTCATGTTGTACAGAAACCTAATACTTTACATCTGACTTGGTTTTTGAAGGTTACGGTTGAGTTGAAGGTGAGTTTTTTCGAATTGGGTCAGTGCGCCAGCACCGCTCACTTGGTTAGAGTTTAGTATCCACGTCCTTGTCTTGCTGCAGATTCGTAGACCTCGACTCCGACCTGCTATGCCGGAGCCTCCACCTTCCGCTTCGCTATAACCAATACATCTTGACCTATGGGCAAATGTAACGGCATACGCCCGCCTTCCACTAGTCCATAGATGGCCTGTGCAAACTTGGCTGGATCGCCCCCGAGATCAGTAGACTCACCAATACCGCTCATCGCTTTCCACATCTCCGCGAGCGGAGTGCCTTCTTTATTGTAAAACGGGTTCATGGCAAAGCGACCAGCACGTTCGTCTGGAAGAGTCTGGCGGAAATGACCAGTTAAACGATTGCCCACCTTGATTTTCCATTCCGGAAGTACCTCACTTTCCAGAGGCACTGAAAGGGCCTCACCGTGTTTGCTGGGGTAGGATGCGTCAATACATTGATTAAATTTATGCGTTTCAGATTTACATTACCATACAATGCCAAGCCAGGTGCGCCATCCAATCCCGCAATAGAACTTTTTTGCGACAACACACCTCCGCGTCCAGGTTCGTTGACTTCTCTAAAGAACTTGACGGCCGCACGGCTGACATTGAGACTGCACCCCAGAAATTAACTTCAAAAACTGTCCGTTCTTTGTTGACGGGCGCCGTTTCCAATGCAACTCCCAGCATAGAGGCACCCAGGTTGTTGAAGACAATGTCCAGTATTCCAAATACCTCTTTGGTTCGCACAAATGCTTGGTCGAGTCAGGTCGAGGTCGGCATCAGGAAAAAAAACTCGAGTGCATGCAAACGCACGAACGAGACTGAGAAACGACAAAATCAACCTCAGTGAGCCTTGACAATGCTGCACTCAGGTTCATACACTACACTACATAATCAGAAGAACTAGCCTAACGAGGACCTATTGGACAACAAGACGTAAATCTTGATCAGCCCGTTTAGCTTGGTGCGCCACAAATTCGCAAACCACAAACCAAGGCCGCCGTCAATATATCCCCTCACCCTTCTTTTTCGCCACCACTGACGCAACTTCCTATCATGGACCAAGGAAACTACCCACACCCAAGTACAACCATTCACGCATTTGGTCAGATCTTCTGTTGGCATACACAAATGTGGCGTCAGCATTCCAACTCCTTAGTTATATATTACGGTTTGTTTTTCCCACCCGCTCTTTCTCTCGTCCTTCATGTTCGAGGATTGAGCTCGATCTAAACTTATATCATTATCATAACGCTGTCACTAATGGTGCCTAGTTAATGTCGTGTCTGGTTACATCTTCTTGCGTCGATGTTTCATAAACCCATGACAGTGGTGATCATGTTTGTGCCCAATTTCACGATGCATTCAGTTTGACTTTATTAGTACCGATGTATCAAACCCTCGACGGAGTGCCACGCTCCGAGTTTGAACTTTGGCTCGGTCAGTATATCTCGGAGAGCCCTGGACGCAGTTACCTTATCTTGCAGACAAGGCTCTCGCGGAGAAATGCGAAGACGCCACTGAGTATTACATCCATTTTAAATGCCTGAAACTTCCGGTCGCAAATATGTGCGTTGTACCATGACCTTGAAACACTGTTTGACAAAAGCATACGTACTATTTGTTACAACGTTACTAGTGCAGACGTAACTTCATCAATGATGCCTCAAATCTGCAGACCAGGGTGTTGCATCAGATATACCCTTCTCCAGTGTTTCAACGTGTTTCTTTGTCTCTGCCAAGGAATCTTGTCCTATGGGAAAATACAACGGAAAGCGACCACCTTCCACCAGCAAGTAGATTGTTTTGGCGAACTTGGCAGGGTCACCCCTGTAATTGAACCCAGGAGCTGTCAACACGTTTCGCGTCGCAGATACCACTGATTTTTCAGTGTAAACAGTGTTTTCTGGCATAATGGCGGCATTGGTGATCACATTTGTGGCAAAACCTCCAGGCGATATGATGCATATCTGGTTGAAATTTTCGTTATGTGGATTTGCAAGGCAACAATCACCTACCTTGATATTCCATTCTGGGAGAATTTCCTGTGCCAGAGAGTCCGAAAATCCGTCAAAGGCTGCGTATTATTCAAAGTTAGTTATCAGTTTGTCCATTGCTGAACGAACCGTCTCACCATGTTTGCTGAAATCACACACGTCAGTATTTCTTCACAGTCATTATGCAGATCAGAGTCACCTCGCGCTGTAGAACGACAAGCCAACTTGACTCCTTATCCCCGAAATAGAGCTGTTCTGCAATAACACTCCTCTTCGTCCTAGTTCGTTCACCTCTCTAAAGAACTTGACGGCTGCACGACTGACATTGACCGCGCCCCAAAAATTGACATCAAACATGGCTCGAGCAGTATCGATCGGTGTCGTTTCGGCATCTCCAAAGACAGCATGCCCTGCATTGTTAAAGACGACATCCAGTCTTCCATACACCTCCCTGGTTCGCGCAAACGCATGATCGATATCGGCCTGGAGGACAACATCGAGTTGGATCACGAGCAGTTTGTCTTGTGGGTAACTTTCCCTGAGGTCTTGGAGCGCCTCGGGCTTTCTGAGCGTTGCGACGACAATATCACCTCGGCTCAAGACGAATTCTGTCAACGCTCTTCCGAGACCAGAAGAAGCACCGGTAACTAGTGAAGTAGGGGACGTGAGTGTTCGTTCTTCTCGAACCATCTGAGCCTACCTAGCCAGACCCGAGGAGATGCCATGATCATGTAGATGTGTCTGGGTGCGAAATAATGGTTTATATTTTTGGGGTCCGCACTCGCTCCCGTTCCGGTCCACACGGAACCGATTTCTATCAGGGAGAATCAGGAGGTGAACGGATAACGAGCTTGCGTCAAGCCCATGTTGCTATCAAACATCATCTTGTATAGAATTGAAATCATGGTTTACTTGGTGTTATTTTCACTCTGCACATCGACCTACCGTCAGACGCGTGATGAAAATAAGTACTATTTATGAAGTTTGAAAAGTCGTGATTTGGTGCGATGGCTGGAGCACCTCAAGCTTTCCAAGTGCCGCAACGACAGCGTCGCCTTGCTTCAATCCGAACTCTGTCAGCAATCTTCCGAACTCATGATGTACCGGTGACTGAGAAGAAGCCTATCAACAAAAGGCTGAGATTTGCGAGAGAAAACGTGCACTTGTCAGACTCGTGGACTTGCCATGTTGACAGATTCGACACTTGTGGGAGCAGCTTCAAGGATTTCTATTTTTAATCCTCACTTATCATCCGCGGGGATGCGACTTCAAGGACTTAAGAGGACATCTGGGGTAATGTGGGAGGTGCTGCCATTCGTGACAAGTAGCTACAAATGATGGAGACAGAAGACAGAATCGATGCCGCAGCGATACCATGGCGACAAAATGTGAAAAAGCGAACCAGCAAGACAAAGAGTTCAGACGGATTGTCGCATCAATTATCTCAGGCACTTTGTACAAAAGTGCAGGAGTAGTACCTGAAGCAGTGAGCTGAGACAATTGCTGATATCACCAAACCTGGACTCCAAGCCACTCATACCTTAGCGATATACCTTCGCTGAGTTCATATCTCGAAATGTTTGATCACCGATGGTAAGCTGTCCATGTGGATGCAAGCATAAATTCTGCCTTCTATAGTCCTAGCATTTGTTTGAAGCCTTGCCATGCTGTGAAGCTGATACCAGTCATTGGTATGATCTTCAGATAACCTATACTAAGACCGACAAAGAATCCCCTCCACCCCCCGGAAGCATATACTGTCTTTACAGTCTCTCCCCAGCCTAACCATCGATCGGAACGCGTCAACCCACCTACTTGCATACGCCGTCGAACAACTTCGAAAGGGTAGGATACGGTCTGAGATATGACTCCAGAGACTGCACCGATGGCAAGATCTGCGACTATACCAGGCCGCTGTGCTTTCCCATCTACGATAGGGTAGAAATAGGCCCGACAAAAGTCCCACACAAGAAACCCAGTTCCCGCGTAAGGGATCATGCCCACCATAGTGACAGTGAAACCGCGGTAAAACTGGAGGATAGGAAATCGTTCGAAAATTTGTTTTTTGGGGCTAGGGGTGGCGGATGGGGAAAGAGCAGTTTCGTGATAGATGTGGTGGATGGCGCGAGTGAATGACGATCGTCCGCTCCCATTCGTCACGCGGCTATTGAATGCCATGCGGACCCTAATCAACTCTAATGGATATGTTAATGTGACAGACGTCATTCCTTGACAAATGTGTTAGAAAAACCAACAATGCTTTCCGGAGAAGCACATGTACCTGCTAGTGCACCTGCGACGAAGCGTCGAAGGTTTGTTTCGTGATCGGGCGTTGGTATAAGCAGCTAATGGGAAGCATTAATTCAAACGAGGGATGCTGAGCAAGGACAGCGACATACTGGTCGCCACTGATCATACGCCATGAACTTTATGGCGGCGTATGGAAAGATGCGAAGCAACGTTGCGGAGTGCCCTTGAAGCAACCCCCGCGTACCGGAATCTCTATATATTGCGAGACCAGCTCTGAATGCACCTGTCCATGATCCTGGAGAAACGCATGGATATCAGCGTGTGAATTTGGATAAACCAGTAGGTCATACCTGCATACTTCTGAAAGTCGGGGTTAGAGGCTTGAAAAAGGATCTTGACTCTGTCGAGCGGTGCGACGGCTGTTTTTGCCTGGCAAAAGGTCGAATACGTGAGTCTTGGCAGAAGAAGGGACGCACAATACAGCCTGCGAGACCACCTGCGAGACCGGAACGGAGAGCATAGTCAAGGCTTCGTTTGTCTCGATGTGAAGAGACAGTCGAAGGAGTCATCAATAGGCTCAGAATGAAATGCTGGCTGGTCTCAAATTCATGTGCGGAGTGGAGGCAAGCCCGTTCACAAGGATCTTACTCGGTATAATCACGGATCACGTGGGTAGAAGGCGTGACATGTCACATCTTTGTCATTCGATCATTCATCGATCTGGCACACTGATCCGAATCGGCTTCTTGCCTATACAGGATGCCCCGTTCATTGTTCGCTGTAAAGGAATAACCCACCATGTGGAAATTATGGGTCTTTTACTGGCTGCATGCGACAAAACTTCTTATCTAAACTTCGTTTACTAATTACTCATTCGGCAGCAAATTCATATCGGGCTATATAATACTAGTACTTAACAACTAGTCGCTTCTCCCGACTTATTCGTCACTTTCCATGACGCCTGTTTATGCAGCAAAGGATTCGGATTCGGTTGTGTTGGCGCGCCTGGGATATAAACAAGAGTTCAAGCGCTCCTTCAACCCTCTCGAGGCAAGGCTACTAGTAGTGTTCATTGTCCGCAATTCACCTAAGACGTTGCTAGGTTTTCGGAATCGCATTCAGTATCATCGGGCTATTACCATCCATAGCGTGTGCCCTGCTTTCTACGTCTGTTATTTCTTCAACATTCGCGTTGTTCCATAGCTCTGTGTTGTCCAATTCAGCATCAAATGGAGGGCCTGTGTCAATGGTGTGGGGCGTATGTTGAATGCTTTCGTTGCCTATTTTTGTTCGTTGACGCTTTTTAGTGGGCATTTGGGTCATCCTTCATACTTTGTATTGGAATTGCACTCGCTGAATTGGCGTCATCAGCCCCGACTTCAGGTGGGTGCGTGCTTGGCTCTTTATTAACGATACCCGTGTAGACAACCGTCCCAACAGCTGTATTATTTGACGTACACCTTAGCATCTCCTCAAACCCGCAACATTCTGTGCTGGATCGTAGGATGTATGTACAGCCTCACGTCCATATTCAGCACCTCGGTAACGGGACCTAGACGCAAGCACAATAGCTGCAGTTGCCTCCATAGGTATGTCCAATCGCTTTCATCCTAGATTTTTAAAACGGTTGTGTGCCCAGCTTCGATCGATTGGGGATGTGCTATCCAGATTGCTGCCGCAGCGAACATAGGATCTAACGGGCGGTTGGTTTTGACCAACGAACAATCCTAGTGAGCACTTTTCCAGAGATTACTCGATTGGAGGTATATGATCTATAATAGTGGCATTTACGTTGCAATCATCCTCAGCCAGGCTCTTGTTTGTAGTCTTGGAACGAAAGTACTTGCCAGGCTACAAACAGTTTACGTGGTGTTTAATCTTCTGTGAGTCTGGGTTACTCTCCCGAGTGACTGTCATCCAAAACATTGAGCAGGTTATGTATCGTGGTCATCATTGCACTACCAATTGCAACGCCTAAAGAGTTGAAGAATCCTGCTTCATATGTCTTTGGGAACTTTACCAACTGTGAGTACTGGGCATAAGCTGCCAATACTTTATGCTGAGGTTATCGTAGTTTCAGGGTGGCCGAATGCATTTGCATTTATTCTTGGTTTGCTGGCACCTCTTTGGACTATTTGTGCGTCTATTTTCATTTTCTGTCTGCGTCGCCTGTCATTAATCATATCACTCAATAGCTGGCTATGATGCTGTGATTCACATCAGCGAGGAATCGACCAACGCTGCAGTAGCTGCGCCTTGGGGAATAGTAAGTGTTTGTCTTGTGCTCGTACGCGAAACTAAATTTCGATTTCAAAAGGTCATTGCTATTGCGATTGCAGGTGTACTAGGATGGGGTGAGTCTATGTCTGCGTGCTCGATGTCTTTGGATATATGAAGTCTACATCAGTTATCAACGTGATGCTGGCATTTTGTATGGGTCCAGATCTTTCCAGTGTCTTAAACAGCCCTGTCAACCAACCAATGGCCCAGATATTTCTTAACTCATTTGGACAGTCGTGGACGCTAGTTATATGGTCGTTCGTCATTCTAGTCCAGTATGTTTCTCGCTTCCTCCATCACCTCTTCTCATATCATTCCCAGATACATGATGGGCTCTTCCCAAGTGCTCGCGGCCTCCCGTCAATCATTTGCATTCGCCAGGGATGGCGCTCTCCCTTTGTCTAGTCTACTCTACCGAATGAACAAATACACCGGCACTCCCGTTAATACGGTCTGGTTTGATTGCCTGTTTGCAATCCTCGTCGGACTGTTAGCACTCGCCGGCTCAGCTGCGATCAACGCCGTATTTACGATTTCAGTGACAGCCACGTATGTGGCATACATGACGCCAACCGTGTCGAGGTTTGTATTTAAGAACAACTACAAGCCGGGACCATTTTCGCTCGGGACATTGGTGAGCTCTGACTATGCATCGAGGACACTGGATGACAATTCTGATCTTTGATGTCCACGAACGTGATGTTGACGTTCTAGGGTGCGCCGATCGCAACCATCGCCGTCACCTTTATGGTATTCATGCTCGTCATTCTTTGTTTCCCGACCTCTCCTGGACCAAATGTGGGCTCGATGAACTATACGTCAGTCGTACTTTTTGGGGTTTTAACACTTGCGATGATATGGTACTACTTCCCGGTTTATGGAGGCGTACATTGGTTTCAGGGGCCGAAACTTAACACGAGAGAACCTGAACGATCAGGCCAAACATCAGCACTGACAAGGAGTTTACTGAGGATATTGTGGCTGAGAAAAAAGGTGGTGCAAAGGAACATATTGCTTCCATAGAATAGATATTGATGGATGAAGATATCTCTGACCAAGTATAGACGTGAGGCCGAAATGTGGGCGCCAGGCATTTGCATGAATGAATCAAAACTTCAATGCGCACGTTAGTCCAAATGACTTACCACTGCGTATATAGGTAAATACTTGCCCAACAGTCATTTCCACACCAAGACACACCGGAATCATCAAGAAATACAAGAGTCGAAGATTTGGTTTGCGATGCCAATGAACCTTGTTCAACCCGAGAGACAATCACATCTCTGTGTTCTGATTGAACATAGTCACCCTGCTGTCCCAGTCCAACTTGATAGCACGGTAAGAGAATCATAACAAGGATGGTATACAGTAGTCTCTGAGCATGGAGACTGTCCATACGAAATGTTAAATGGTACATACACAAAAGATAAACTATGTTTGCCGACAATGCTCTTCGAGATGATCTTTCCACTTTGCTAGTTCGCCTTTAGATTCATCTAAGCGTCTCATCTTCCCTCCGCCCTCTACACTCATCCGTAAAAGCCAAGCGGTATAATTGGTCCTTGCAACGGAATGGTTCGTTATGCACCACCAAACAATGCCCTGTTTCGAGAAGACCTCCCACCAAGTCTCTTTGCAGCCTTCAGCACACGAATCCCTGAGGCCGAGAAGGCGCATAAACGTGCGCCACAAAAGCCTGGGAAGGTAATAGTGCAACGGTGGATCTAACCCTATCAGACAATATATTAGCGAGTTGTAACTTGTGTCGCAATGCAACATCTAACAAACCCACATATAATGTCTGTTGCGTTATCCTGGACCATTGTCCCCAATGATTTCAGGTAATTCCCATCGATAACCCAGCCTTGGTTATGCTGCATCATCAAGGCATTGACCTTTTGTCGGAATTCAGGAGTAGGCATTTGTTGCCATCCTGGTTGCCATGCAATTTCATCGAGAGAAATGCGAGGAATGTTCAACTTTTCAGACAGGTAGATGCCAAGTGTGGTCTAGAAACCAGCATATACTTGGGTAACTCCAGGAGGGTTTTACCTGAAGAACTCACCTTGCCCGTGCCTAATCTCGTTTAAGCACACGGATTCAAACATACAAAAAACCATGTGGAACCAACATACCGCTATTTCCAACTACCTGTATCCTATAAATTCCATGCCCGTCGCCAAGAATAGGTGGGTTGAAAACTGGCATGGTGGGCGTGGAAAACTCCTGTATACACCGATTCTACGCGACTCGGCGGGTGTTATATCTGGCAGTGCTAGCACTGCCTCCGCATACGCTCCGAGTCATGCTGATGCCCTCCTACACGGTTCCGCTTCCGCTCACTTAAAGTACTGCTAAATTGATGAGTGGTTCGAGAGTTCTTCAGTACGTACTCTTACTGGCCGTTCTCCATGGTTACAAGTGTTGAGTTGAACTCGTTGATGACTGCCAGCAACTTCTTTCGGTGTTGGCACATTCAATCGCCGATTGAGTTGTCATCTGGTTTACGTAACACATGTGCAATCTCTTTATCAAGCCTACCACCAAGTTCGAGTATGGGCACCTCGAGGTCCCTTCGCGCTCAGCGATGCAACCAACAATATTTTTGAGCCTTGTTGTCATCCCTGTGCTTGCTACTGCCCGGGCTCCGTTGCGCTCTGGGCATAGTTGGCAAGGCGAGTACTGTCCAGCTGGTTGATGTTGGTGACGAAGGACCCATAAATTTCCAAATCGCAACGCTACTGCTCACCTCGTCTTCGAGACGGTTCATTCGCTGCTTCTAAACTGGCCCAACACGCGCATGAAAAATGGCAAGTGTATTTCCACAAATGCGTCCTAGGGCACAACATCGTACTCATTCAACCAAGTGGAACGCTTTCTGTACTACGGACGTAGCGACAAAAATTACCACTGAGACCGGAATGGATCCTGAATACTCGTATGACTTTTGCGGGTATTTGGGCGATCTGCTTGAACATGGCTATTGGCATCTCACTCTCATCACAATTCGACCCTTTGAAATTGTTTACTTCGATGGTAACCGTGCTGCAAAGCTTCCATACGGTCCATTTGACACACAAGATCTTATCGCGTGGGGTAAGCGAGGTGATGATATCGCATTCTGTGAGGATATGAGGAGGATTCAAGATCTTTGCAAATATGGACAAATGCATCGTGTGTCTCTTTGAATTTCAGTCAGGCACGGTCAAGCTGGATTGGACAATTACCATATACAAGCTTTGTGCCACAACTTATGCGCACTCTATAGAATCTCAGTTTGACTCCATGACGGACTCGAGGACTTCTCCAGGCTGTACGAGGGACGAACCAGGAGATATGCCGAGTGGTGAGCCGCAGACGTTTTTCGCGTCATAATTCGTAATCAACGACAGGAAACCTACGTGGCCATTCGGTTTTCTTCCAGTGAAGTCGGTCTGAATCCGTCATGGAGTCATCAAACCGTGACTACGTGGCGTGTGTGCGCGTCGTGGCGCAGAGCTTGTACATGGGAATCGTCCAATCCAGGTCTCGTCTGGTGGATCGGATGACGCGGCCGTGAAAAGGAGGTGAGGCGTTGGCATGATTCAAAGCTGAGTCTGAACTTTCCTAGCGCGATCGAAGGTGTCGTCTGTGTGAGTAACCGAGGTATTCGAGAGATAATGCTCCAGTTCGAGCCAATCCGCATGTCGATTGACTATGACCTGGAAAAGCGACTTCCAGTCGATTCCGCTCAATGCAGCGTCGGATCTAATCTAATCTGATTCTAGTCTGGACATGATGGAAGATAGATCTTGCGAGGATATGCTTTGAGCTCGGTGGTCCCAGGACCTTCGCTGGTACGCTCGAATGGCAACAAGTGAAGGCACAAGTTGGGTGTCGTAAAAAAGAAACTAACCCGGCGAGATTCAATTGAATGCGCGTCTCTCCGGGGAACCTATAACGCCAAGACCCGGCATGGATGTCTCTAGTATTGCTTTGCAGAGCCATCTCAGTGCCTTTCAAGCGAATCCATTTGTTAGACTCACATGTCGTCCATTGGCTGGCTAATTTTTCGAAAGAAACCACACTGACGCCCAAATTGAAGTTGCAAAGCATGATCTCGCTGGAGCCAACCTGAGCAAGGCTGAACCCGTCTCCAATGCGGTTTTGCTCTTCATCCTCCAGATTGTTTGGTTGCAAGTATATTGCGAGAATTTACCTCACGATACCATCGACGCCGAATTTCTTCCCCCATTTGCAAAGGTCTTGAATTCGCCTCATTTCGTCCTCGAACACGTCGCCTGTTTTACCCCATGCAACGAGCTCTTGTGTATCCATAGGGCTATGCAAAGTACACGCCTTTGAGAGGCCGAATAGTCATAAGAACGAGTAGCCATCCTCCCAGTTGAGAACGATCGAACAAATCCCGGAAAAATAGATACGAATATTCAGGGTCCAGAGCGACACATTCTGGGCCGTGTGGTATCTCCTTACGACACGTTCCATGGTAGAGAAGTGTTCTGATCGAAATGTGTCCCGGAACGATACCATGTCCTTGATACAAGATTATTGAATATTCTCTCATTGGTAGATAAGAAGACCCCTTACCGTTTCTCATGCGTGTATCTGTATCAGGGCATTACTGAAGCAATGAGTGCGTCTCGAAAATGACGTTATCGGTGTAGCGTTGGGGTTCGCGGATTCATTAATGCTCCACTTTGTGAGATCCTCGTTACTGAGAATAGCTGAACGATGTTCGCAGCGCGAAAAACGGCCAGAGTTCAATGGGACCTGGGTCTCTCGAGCAAGGACTAGAATAGCCGCCAGGATACCAAAAAGAGTTGGGCGTTGCCATCTGTGAAACACCACAACCGATACGGTACCCATACTTGGTACACTGACTCTGAATTCCTGTTGGGGTTTGATAAGACCTAGTCAGGGCCACTGCGAATGCAGTGCGATCACGGAATCATTGTGGAACGCCCAGAGTTTCTTTGCTCTGTCCCGATGGGAAGCAAAACCTTGTTGACCCCATGACCTTGGGGCTCAGCTTCCGTTCAAAGATGGGTCACATCAGCGCGAGCAATACTAGCAGGGTGACGTACCCGGCTTGAGCATTTCCTGGCGCTCGAATTGGATCCAGATAAGAAACGGAAAGTGTTAGCCTGACTAGTTCCATTGGGAATAACTTGTTCCGATGGCCATCAGCGACATGTAGCTATGTAGGACCCCACGAGACCCGTCTTGCCCGTTCCAATCCGCGGCATTGACAGCGTCATGTCGCACGCCCGACAAGGAACAGGGTCAATAAAACGAGCAGCACGTCGGACGTACATGGTCACTTGTGATCCATCGGTACTTCCAGTGGTGCGCTGTACACACATTCTTCGGATCACAGGACAATTGAGTGACCCTGACAGCATGCATCCCTGACCGTTTTTTATTTGATCTGAGTTTAAGTTTATTTCATACGCGAGTCTTTGGTATTACTTCTCAAAGTTTTCGTGCTGAGTTAGAGGGGATGACTCGGAATCCCGGCGAAGAAGAGCCTTGCCGACACCACGATGCTGCAGGTTGCGTAAGTACTGTACTTAAGAAAAGAACCAGACTATCGACTCCCGAGTACTTAATAAATGTACCGGTCCGGGAGCTTGGGAACAACGTGTTTTCTCTCTTTTTTGGACTGAACTCAGTGAACCTGCTCAAGTTGGATGCAGTGCCACCGCACTGACAAGTTATCGGCCGAAATTCCATAAATATTGCTCGATGTTGATCGCATGATTCGGATATCTACCCTGACGCTGAGTCAGGGAGACATCGATTTAACAGTTGGCGGTGCCATTGTATTAGCACTTACTACCTGTTGATCATGCTTAAAGCTATGAACCTGAACTCGGTTAGTACCCGCCGGACCCCCTCAAAAAGCGACAGGCAAAAAAATCAATTTCTGATGTATCACGGACAATGCAAAGATTGCGAACGTCATACCATCACAGCTTAGCACCGTCCTTGCTCTTTTCCTTGTTCAGATCGACTGACCAAGACACCATTTTCTACCACAATCTTGCTTATCTTCAGCCTATTCTGCCATATCTCTAACGTATCCTGCCCGATCGGCAAGTATAGAGGGATCTTTTGGTCGGAGGCTAGAGCACGCGTGCAACTTGTGCGGATCACCGTCAAACGCCAAGTCTGGAAAGGCATCCCGGAGAGCGGTGTCAATGTAAGCGGGGTAGGTAGGGAGAATTTGGGTGGAAGTGATGGTGCTGGTGTCGGACGCGCCGAGTTGGATGATGCAGACCTAGTTGGGGGTTAGTGTAAAGGCAAGAATTAAATCGAGGTGCGACATGCTTTGATGTTCCGTTCCTTTGGGAGCTCTCTTGAGAGTTATTCCGTGAAGCCCTCGATGGCTGGCGACGTTAGCGAATCAGATCAATAGGAGGGCAGAGCCTATCTCACCGTGCTTACTATGCTGCGTAGGTCAGAAAGAAGTGCACACTGTCATGACTCATGACTCACTCGACTCACCTTGCGCAATAAAACGCCAAACCAGGGGGGGTGCGAGAAACCCCGACCAAAAACTTGACCGTGGCCCGGTTCACGTAGGCTGAACCTCAGAAATTCACTTCCATCAAGGTACGGGCGTTTTCATCAGGTACTCCCTCGGCCTTACCTAGCATGACATATCCGGCATTGTTGAACACGACATCTAGGCGCCTAAACACTTCTTTGGTAAGTGCGAAAGCAGCGGAAATATCGGAGGGGTGGGTGACGTCAAGGCGGAGGACAAGGAGCTGGGATCCGGGTGGGTATTGGGTGGTGAGAGAAGAGAGGACGGAAGCAGTACGTAGGATGGCTACGACAATGTCGCCATTACGGAGAACTTCAGTAAGTGATTTTCTAAAACCGGAGGACGCGCCGGTGACTGTGATGAATGGGGATAAGTGAGTGCAACCATTGCTCTGACGCACCTAGCCAGACTTTGGAGGCATAAGGGATGGGGACTTGGTTGTCTTCATCGCTGTGGATTCGGGTCAAAACGGGGACAAAAGGCGATTGTAGGCGCCATCCGGAGTGTGCGTTATTGTGTCTCTGTAAGGTGTAGTCTGGACGCACTGTATTATATAGATCCCGCGGGGAACTCGCGAGTTTTCGCATCACTGGACCGTCGGACGAACTAGTCGACCTCCGATGCTCTCTTCTGCTTGCGACGATCTCGAGCTGCCAGCTGGGGTGATATTGCGATCTTCGCTCTATCCAAGACATGCTGATCAAATTTTCAAAATGTGTTTGAAATTGTGTGTTCAGTCACCTATTATGAATAAGTCGGCCAACGTCAGTTCGACACTACCGATTGACAGCGACAGCACTAATCTAGGATGGTCCTAGCTCAGACCAAGGGTTTACAGGCTCATTTTTGCGTCGAACGTGTGGCAGTTGTACTGGTCACGTGATGGACGTGCTGGCTACGGAAAAGGTCCGACGACACACTTGGCGACGACGGCCATGTCCTTTGCCATTGTCCTCCGTGCGCGTCCCTTGATCTCGATATCCACCGGGCCACGCGCTCAGAGTGCGCCGTTTGTGAGATGTATCCAGACGGTAAGCATTTCACCATGCACCCTTATCTTTAGCTCGATCACATTTCACTAGCGCACCACCACGCTCCACAATCCGACGCACCGGTCCCACTCCAAACCTTCCCGGGGCGTAACCCGTCCGCTTGGTACTGCAGCCTCCTCGGACCAGCTCGGGTTCGCCCTAGACCGACATCCGACGACCGACTTGCCGATTGCAACCGCAGACGACAGCAAAATAGCCGTCCTCTGGAGTCCTCAGAATTGGTCACGCTTGTACGTCTCCCAGTGACTTCTGATCACATCATTTGTCGACCATGATGTTGCTTCTACTACTAGCCATCACATTTGGCTCCGAGACCACTGTCGATGTCCCAATTGTTTTCACCCTGTCACCAAACAAAGATTGGTCAACACGTTCGAGGTGCGCTGTCACGGTTTGAATTTGGTTGTTATGCACATCGTATGTGCGGTCTAGATCCCTCCAAATATCAAACCGCATCATATCCAGGCTTCGGCCGAGGGCCTGGAAGTTGTCTGTGCGTCTTTCTCCACATCACCCTTGCCAGGTGGATCACTCATGGCTTGATTGCATGCAGGGCCAGCACCCGGCGCAAAGCATCACTCTTCATTATATCCCTGGGATTGGTTGAAGGTGCATACATACGACCCTCGGCCAAAGTCACGATCGACCCTTGGCGAGTCTGTGTTTGTATACCGTGCCGAGTGAATGATTGCTCGACGAACTATCTAGGAAGGTACTTTGGGGTGCAAAGATTGCCAGATCGCCTCCGACAGTGTCCTACGCGGACGCCATGAACGAGAACGATCAAGGCTTGTATAAATGGTTATCTAACATAGTAGGTCTAGCCGGGGAAGACGGCTGATACAAATCTGACGGTTAAGCAGGATCGATTTGGTTTCTGCTTTGTATCCGGTGTCCCTGCCACCCCCGAAGCGACGGAGGAGCTGTCGAAGCGGATTGGATTCATCCGTGAAACGCAATGTGGGTAATAATCCTTCCTTTTTCGGCCCGCGCGTGAGACGGAGACTGGCTGCAGACGGCAAATTTTGGGAATTTACATCAGACCTTTCGAAAGGAGATACGGCGTATACCACGATGGCCCTGGGTGCACACACGGACAACACCTACT
Organism: Austroboletus novae-zelandiae; assembly: GCA_038090275.1. Lineage (NCBI taxonomy): Eukaryota > Fungi > Basidiomycota > Agaricomycetes > Boletales > Boletaceae > Austroboletus > Austroboletus novae-zelandiae. Next base: position 23,374 of record JBBPML010000204.1, on the reverse strand, counting down.
TTGTTAGTGATCGTTGTATCTGGGGAGCACTGTGACTGATGTGAGCCCAGACGGATCCATGCGGACTACAACTTTTCCATCTTCTCTCCCACACCGAGGGTTCTGGCGGGGCCACGTTGCTCGTGGACGGCTTCTATGTTGCTTCGTTACTGAAGGAACTGCACCCTGAAGCGCACGAGCTGCTGTCACGGATTCCTATTCCTGCGCACGCTGCGGGGGAAGCTGACGCATTGTACCGACCGAGTCTGCCCAACGGGTACCCACCGCTGCGACACGACAAGGCGAGCGGAGAGCTTGTGCAGGTGAGGTGGAACAACGACGACCGGAGTGTGATGGACCATCTGGACGGCGAGCTGGTCGGGTCTTGGTAAGCGAGGGTGATCGTGTACGCGGAGACAGCTGACGGGGCTGGACCAGGTACGACGCGATTCGGACGTGGCACAAGCTGTTGACGAGCGCGGACTCGGAGTACTGGGTGCAGCTTTCGGCGGGGACGGTGTTGAGCGTAGACAACCACCGGGTCTTGCACGGACGGTCGGCATTCAGCGGGAAGCGGCGTGTGTGTGGTGCCTACATTGGGGTGGACGAGTATCGGTCTCGGCTGGGCGTGCTGAGGGGGCGGATGAGTGACGCGGAGCGGAGTGTTTGGAGTCTCGGATTGTGACCATAAATGGCGAGAGTGTTTCCTTGGACGGACGCGGCACCGAATTCGGCGGTGTGGGAAAAAGGAAGCCAATTGGCAAAAGTGCGGGGGAATGGTCACGTGATGTTGCGTCTGGAACATCTCACATGACGCGGGGGATCGGATTAGGAAAGGGAGCGATCGATCTCGAGATTTGGGGTGGCTGGGGACTGAGAGCTATTTGTACCTGTTCTTATCACAGCTCGTAGCTACTTTCATTCCAGCACACGACGACCATGGACGCCCCCTCCTATGGCGTCGCCCCGCCCGAGCCCCGCCACCTCCGCAATGCCGCCGCCTTCCCCCTCCTCCCCACCGCAGAGTTCGCACGCATGCACCTCGAGCATCTCACCGCACACCCCCCCGACTCCGTCCTCTTCCCCTTCCTCCACGGCCTCGACGGCGACAACGACGCACAGTGTATGTTCTTCGCCTCGTCCAGCAACCCAGACAAGCCCCCACACTCCGCCTCCATGCTCCGCGATTCCTCCGGCCGCGTCCTGCGTCCACCCCGCTACCGTGGCCTCGTCTGGGTCGTCTGCGACGACGATCTAGACCTCCCCGCGCATGTCATCCCGGACGACACAGAGTACGACACTGACGAGGACGACTTCTCCGAGGACGACCCCGACATCGAAATGGCTCCCCCAGAACAGGATCCTCCTATGGACGTCGATCCGGCCCCCTCTTATATGCACCCTACCACCCTCCGCATATCCACCGCAGACTTAAGCACTGATACCAAGACATCCGTCCCCTTTCCCAGCGCTCCCGTCAGCATCGCCTGCAACAACCCCCGTCCGCCTCACGATCGCAGACTCTCGTCCACGTCTTCCTCCGACTCCTCCACCGACGCATCATCGTTCTCCGACTCCCGTTCCAGATCGACGAGTGCCACGTCCCTCCCTTCCCCTTCCAGCGCTCCGTGTACTGGTCCTCTAGATTCTTCTGCGTTCGAGATCATTCCTCCGTTCCAGTCTTCTCCAGGTATTCGCGGCGTTCCGCGTCCCCGCAATTCTTGCTCACCTCCATTTTAGTTGCTTCCCTTCTTCCCCAAAAGCCTTCCAAATCGCATGCCGTCTTGACCTGCTCGTTTCTCCCTTCCCAGCTTATACAACCTTGTCCTCTGCCACGCACGTACGACTTCCACAACTGGAACAGTGGCAACTCGCCTGCAGTCGAGATCGACTGGGAGTTTAAACCCGCAAAAGTCCCCGATGGTATCAGTTTGCGCAATTTTGGCATACAGCTCGTGAGTCTTGACGCCTTCTCACATTACTACTCGCCAACATCTAGCAGCCTCTCTATACTTCCATCTCAGATATCGTCATTTACTCTCCCAAGGGCCCTACCCCTGCCACTCTTAGAGTTGCTGCTCGCTTTAAGAAGGCTGTCGAGAAAAAGAGGCGCGAGCGATTGGAGAAGTGGGTTCAAGCTGGATTTCAGGCTGAGCAAGGGCAAGATCCGCATTCAACTCCCGAAGGCTTCCTCAAATACCAAGTTTACATACTCGACGCTAACGCGGACCAATTGGTGCGTGATCTTCCCTGGCTTGCTGTCAGGAGAGATGGCGACTGTCCTGGCGACTGCGACCCTGCTGTCTTGCAGCGAGCTGTGTGTGTGTGTCCCTTCACCGCTGGCATAATCCGTGGCCTCACGGAAGCAACCGACGGACGACTCATCGGTGAGCTTGAAATTGAGGCTAAGTTGACAGCAAAACAAGCCGAGAGCTTGTCTACGTCTGTTCAGCTCAATGGAGATTCCGTAACTTCGCTGGACCGTTCACCTGGAGTGCCCCTGAATGCGAGTACACGCATACATAGATGCAAGTATGCGAACACGATCGACTTTGCTCAGCGCGAAAAGGACGAAATGAGGGATCTTACTCGCGCTTCCGAAATTCTGACCGTTTGCGCCACTGATGATAAAAACGTGCAAGCGGTATGCATTTTCACTTCTTCTTGACTGATCCGCTCACACTTGACGCTGTAGGATGAGGCATCTGGCAGCACGACAGCAACGTATTGGAATCCAAATGTAGGTCAAGTCTTCCTGGGAAACGCAAATGACGTTCCGTTGTGGAAACCCTCGTTAAGACGAAGGAGCCACATTCTTCCCACTGAGCCGGCCTGCACGCATCGACCGACCTCTCCATATATGAACCCATTCGCCGACCCTTGTATCACACATGATTTTGACAAGCCTTCGCCATTCAACACCCAAATGAATGATTCTTCGTGTGGTCTTGGTTTTGATATCTGTATCGAATGCCACGAGCATGCTCCCCTTCCATCTGTTGCCCATCTACGAGCCGCGGAAGAGCATGTGCGAGCGATGGAGTTGGAATGGATTGAAGGGTGGCGTCGGCAATGGGAAGAACAAGGTTAGTGTACTTTTCAATTTGCACAGCATCACGTGAGCTAACCTACCCTCAGGAACAATTCCACCCCGTCCCCCACCACATCCTTCCGCTATCATTCATCTTCCTTTCCCAAGCTCCCCGCAGGGAACGCCCGCAGGATTGAACGCACTTCTAGCCGTGATCAAGTTCTTGGAGAGAATGGTCACACCAGGAACGTTGGGATGCTTGACGAATGTGAATGCCGGGGCGGGAACTGCAAACTCTAATGGAGTATCTAGGTCACCTCCCAAAGCACATCCAGTACCTTCACCGTCGTCGCCCATACCCGAATTGACCGAGTGTAGAAGCGGTTCGATCACACCTCACAGGCCTGGCTCTGGAAGCAAGAGTGATGAATACCCTGTCGAGATTCATAAAAGCGACATGAGAGACGCGACAGTTCGGGCGTCTCAGACATACCGGCCTCGTCCGCTTAAAATCTTGCTATATTCAAGTGATGGATACACGGAATCATCTGTTCCTGCACTTTGTTTACTAATGGCTGCGAAAGGATTAAGTCTGCCTGAAGCGTATTTGGAGATGCAGGTTAGAATTTATACTTGCTCGGAATTTGTTGACTGACTCGACTACAGGTCACCAATCGCCGATCGTTTTTCGTTTATCAATCCGAGGTTGCTTTGTTAAAAAGAGTCGAAGCTCGACTTGGAGTAACGAATATCTCATTTCGCTCACGATACCAGCATGGAGATGTCCAACGAGGAGTACCCGAGTACCCTGCTCCCAGGAGCGGCACATATGGACATCGACCGCATGCGTCGACCATTAATTACGGTTCGTCTGCGCCGGTCGTGTCACTCGCAACGAAGCAGTTGAGGCGACCGAGGGCGAACACCCTACCATCATTCATATCGAATCATCTGACGTGGTTCGATGATGCGAGATTTGATGGCAGCTTCCCGAGCCGCGTTCTTCCATTTTTGTATCTGGGAAACTTGTATGTCGTTTCAAGTATCATGACTTTCGTCATCTTAAGCATATACACAGAAATCACGCTTCAAACGTGTACATGCTTCACGCTCTCGGAATTACTCACGTTGTCTCTGTCGGCGAATGTGCTCTCGTTCCCCCTCCACAAACGCCTGTTTTGGCTTCTTCGCCGAATGCCCCACAAGCCCATTCCACCGGCTCCACCCCCGTACTGACTGTGGGACAAGGCCCTGGCAACCAAGGGTCTCTTTGGATTGAAGAACGCGAAGGCCGGATCAAAGTCCTTGATATCAAAGGCGTATGTGACGACGGCATCGACACCCTTGAGCCCCAACTCCACCCAATTTGCACCTGGATAGAAAAAGCGCGTCTCGCAGGAGGACGCGTGCTAGTGCATTGCCGCGTAGGCGTGTCCCGGAGTGCGACGGTGACGATCGCATATGTGATGCAACACCTGGGGCTGAGCCTCGTAGAAGCATATCTGGTGGTGCGCAGTCGTCGGTTGTCAGTGCTAATCCAGCCCAACATGCGATTATTGTACAATCTGTTGGGGTGGGAGGTGCGACTGGCGAGGGAGCGTGCAGGCGGGGACGAACAACGGCTGAGGGAGGAGATGGGGCGAGCGTTGACGTGGCCTTGTCTGGCGAGGGAGGTACATGCGCTGAACGAAAAATATTTGAGTTGAAGGGTTTTGTGGTGTGTTTTTGTTTTCCTTCTCGTGTTTGCTTCCCCGAGTGGTGTGTTTCCTCTTTTGCTGTTGTAGTTACCTTCCTACCACTCTTGTACTCTTTTCGTCTTGTTTCCCTGTTGTTCTTTACTCTTTCTTTTCTTCCTAGGCAAAAATGTACGACACCGCGGAGGACTCGTGCCCTCGCACACGCGTAGTACACTAGTACATATGTTGTCTCGCATACACACGCGCTCGCAGATGCATTTATTCGATGTCATTTTCTCCTGCAGCGTTTGTGGGTGAAGATTGATTGTCCAACCCTTGGTGTAAAAGCTTGTATATGATTCTGCTTTCAAGCGCATGAATGAGTTGGAGATGAAGGTTGTATTCGCGAGAAATAGAATCAGTGCCAGTGTATACGATCCCCAGAGAAAATACTCCTTTTTAAGTCACAGCAGACCGATTGCTGAACGACGCAGTGAGATTATCATCTGAGCCTGATATCAAGTACCTCCTAGCTGGAATGACTCCGATATGCAGGTTCACGTTCGCTCGCTCTGGGATTGACGTCGCGGGAATTGGCGGGAAAACGTGGCTCGACTGCCTAGTAGATCGCTCGACTCGGATGCGTATTATGTAGTCCGCTACCAAAACGTTTTCGGTCGTCCCACTGGGGAATGCTCCGATGTGACTGACCGAAAAGATTCACGAAAAAAGGGTTGGCAAGTACCGACTCTACCGAGACTGCGCGACCCACGTGTATCACACGTGCCAGCGCGCTACACGTTAGGTCATAATGTACCGAGCCAAAAGGTATGCACCAAGCAAGAGCATTCGCGTACGGGGCTAGAATCTTGAAACAGCTGTGTATGAAATGTTTTGTGTTACAAGCCACGTTCAAGTCGCTGTCTCCTGGGGGTGATCGTACTCCGGCCCAAAGCTACGTCATACAAACAAGGCCCGTGATATGATTTGTTTCCGCACCTCGGCGAGTCTGTGACTTTCGGACTCCCTAAGAGTATGTGCCACTCTCAACCTTCAGGCTCGATTGCGCACTGATGAACGGCGTTACGACAGCGCCAAACTTGAAACGCTTACCAATATTGTTTGGTTTTGTCCATCGACTAAGTACGTGTTGAAGGAAAAAAAAAATAGGCGCTGCATGCTTCTGGTTTGGACTCTACGCACGATCTTCCGATTTAAACGATAACAATTTTTCAGCTTGAGCCCCTGCTACTCGTCACGGTCACACAGTACATGAAGCTTTGGGGCATCGCCTTGGATCAAGGGAAACGGCAGAGATGGAATGAGAGAGCTGAAGCTCGTCATTGGCCTATCTGCTCAGTGCTCACACATGCTGTCGCTGACTCCCAGCTTTTTTGCCATTCAACCTCGCTTTTGCTACAGATTACCTACCTTGTCCAGCTTCCCCGCAAGAGCGCGCACATGGTCCCGGCAGGGAAAACTCGCCGACTTTGCCTCGAGGTACTCGAGAGTCCATTTCTTTGGAAGGGAGAGTACTCAACATGTAAGTACTTTCCCTTCATTTAACGGTCGTCATGTATAATTCTGAAGTCACATCATTCAAAGACCAAGCTCCGCCCTCGCCGCATCGATTTTTTTTCAAGTTTACCAAGTATTCGGTGCCTGAGTCTAGATGTGTTGCCACCTTAGTTTGAGTGACGGTCGAGAGGACACAAACTCGGGTCTGTGTTGCTCATCAAATGCCCTCGGGCACGGCAAAGGGCAGGACCCATCGGACGAAAAATTTGCTGGGATCCGAAAGGATCCTTGTAGCTCGGCCAACCTGTGGGATCACACCTCTTTCAAGTCACTGATGGCTCTCCCTGATAAGGAGCCTCCTTCTCCCCACCTGCCTTCTCCCACACATTGCAGATCACTCTCGGGGAGGGTCGCGCCTACGGTACGCTCGGGTTCGCTCGCATACCCGTTTGCGGTCACTGTTGGTGCCTAATGCTAGCTCCCTCTGTGTGTTAAGCGAGTGGGTAGTCCACCCGAACAGTCTTGTAAGGACAACGGTCGGGGTAGCGGTCGCTCCTAATGAGAGCTCTCGCAGGTTCGACACCGCGTACATTCCGTCTCCCTATCTGTCCATGCATGTACTTCCCTGAGATCAGGCTTAGCACGGACCCAATCCTCGGAGAGGGTCGACTGGCGGGCGCAGCTAACAGATTTGATGGCATGAGTGCCCCCCCTTTGCACACAGACCGAAGCGTTTCCTGAGCTCACATTAGGCCAGATCCCAATCTAAGGACCAAGCAATGTTGTCTTCCCCAGCGGCAACGGTATAGCCCCGCGGTTGCACTTTGCTTGCGGTGATCGAGGCTCCCCGGATGTAAAAATTCAACATTTGCCGAGTTGCTCCGCCCCCGTCGCGGAGGTTTGTGTCCCTCTAATTGGCATGTCACGAGACGCACGTTGTGATGCTACCATTGGGTGACTTACCGTAGGCTTTTAATCCAGGATTATAATAAATCGGAGTGTGAAAATTGGGCTATTAAATGGTCTGCTCAGACACTTGATTGTGAGTTTTTTTTCTACACACCTACTGCTACTAAATCGGTACAAAAAGTGATATCTGAATCCATAAATGCTGGAGCTTGGCGTACTCGCTTCCCTGGAGAGATCTCTGTCCAGCTGGATCTCTTGGGTTTGATCTCTTACACAACTTGCCGTTTCATTGACTCCGGTCCGAGCTAGACAGGAGAGGTGGGATCGTCGTACGATAAGCATATCTGGCGATGCCTTGTTAGCCGTAAAGTCGAAGCTGGAGGAAAACTTGCTCAGGTCTCAAGCGGAATTGATTGGAAAACACTTCTCCAGCCTCCAGGCCACATTAGACCGACACACCAAACGATTGGAACTGACGCGCTATCTCCTGAAATCATCTGTGGCTAATCTTGGCGAAGTTCTTGATCTCGCTAGGAGCTTCGGATCATGTTCACACCTTACTTGCTTCACTCGGCTGCGCCGACTAGCCAATCCATTTCGATATACAAGTTCTGTGTCACACGACACATACTCACTCCATGGACAGTGGGCCTCTTCGCGTTCATGACCCGATTCAGAGAAACCGCTTCTCCAGGCCGTTTGAGGGACAAGCCGAGAGATTTGTCGGTGGTGACGAAGATGCGGTGGGATCGATCCTTGGTTGAACACAAAAGAGTCGCCTGACAACCCCGAAGTAGCTCGGCTCCGGGATACCTCGAGTGGAGCACATGGACAAAATGCAATCCTGAGTGTGGACCTGAGGTGTGTCATCGCCCCAATCTCATACGTTCGTATAAGGACTTATGACCGCCGACAGGAGACGTGTTACTTGCCGACATGGCTAATCAGTTTTCCGTGGTTGGGCCCTGATTGGATACCTTCTACTCTGCCAGACGATGATGTGCTAAACTTATAGCCTCATCCTCCAGATCGCCGTTGTGGCAAGAGTCGTTTCAAATGTCAGACCCGAGCCAGACGAGTGTCAGCACGATTGTGTCAACCTACACGTTCTGACATGATCCTGCCAAGCATTTGCGGGCCGGGCCATAGAACCTAGAGGTCATGAAGAAACAGTGTCAGAGGCCTTCGAGCCATGATTAGTGTTCATTACAGCATTGCTGTGTTACAAGAATCCTACGAAGGCTCTCTCGGATTATCAATTATACCGGTGACGAGAGTGGTTGGCCGGATAAGTTACGTCGCATGATTACTAGGCTTACTGCACTGGACGAAGTTGTGGTTTTAAACAATCTTGTAGTACATTTGTTATAAGTACTGGGAATTCATAAGTTTTTAACTGAAGGGCACGACAGAGGCCCGGAACCGAACCACAAAACATATAACAACATTGTTAATATGACGTGTGACAGAACGTCGCAGCGAGTCGATATGACAGCGCTTAAAACTGTCCCGGTAAACCTTGACGGGGGCGCGCAGTCGTTTTTACAACGCTGACGCGATCAACTGCGACAGTTTCTCGAGGTCTACGTTGTCGTGTCGCAGTTTGATTCCACATCGAAGATTTTCGGGGCGCCTATGACAAAAATCAGTTACAATTAGCGCCAGCACCTCAGTCGAAAGGGGCGTACGTTGTCACGCCCTGTTCCCATTGCACGTTCACTCCGTCTGGACCTGGGTCCCATGAAGGTGGCGCTTCGAAGTGGAAGACCGCAAGCAAGGAAACGATCGATATCCATAAAGACGCATCCGCAATGTGCCTGCCAACACTATTCAAAATTTCTGTGTCAGGACAAGAGAAACGCCGCAGTCGCAGTGCTTACCAGATACGCCTGCCGAATCCGAACGCAAAGGCAAGTTCCTCTATGGATTGGGTTTCTCCTAGAAAACGCTCTGGTTTGAACTTTTCAGGTTCTGGATACTTGATTGGGTCCCGGGACATCGCCCTGGGGGATCAGCTCATCAGGGGCTAGATCTGACAGGTACACTCATGACATACCAGGCATTCACTACCATCGTTGCGCCTAGATACAGGGGTAAATGACGCCCTTGGTCCCAGCAAAGTTGACGAACCTTTTGGGATATAGTATCCCTCATATACGTCATCGTCTGTGGTTGCATGCGGGATACCTAGAGACGACTAAACCCTGCATCCGCCAAGTGTGACACAGTCTACTTACCGAGAGGAACGGCTGGGTACCATCTCAACGTTTCCTTAACTACAGCTTCAACGTAGGGGAGGGAGGACCGATCCTCCCATTGAGGGAGTCTTGGAAACCCTTCACCAATGACAGCGTCAATTTCAGCCTGAGCTCGGGCTTGCACATCGGGATATAAAATCATCACTAGGAAGAAGATCATGAGGGTGGAGTATGTCTGTGGGCACGAAGTGATCAGTGGCAATCTCTTAGCACTCTGTGAGACCAACAGTACCGATTCTGCGGCAGCTAATCACGAATGGTCAAACAAAACACAGTCAAGGGTCTTTGCCAAAATGGTCGGCTTACCAGCATATGCACCCGCACAGGCTGCCTTCAGTTCTTTTTCATAATAAGCCTCGTCTTCTTTTGTTTGTGCATCTTCTTGTACCTTCGTTAGTGCTGCGGTCACCACAGACGGACCAGCCGTGCCGTTCAACTAGTGCGATAGTATTGATCGTTAGCCCGGTGGTCATGAGCCTCGGTAGCAAATGGATGTTAACACACAATTTTTCTCTTAATATGCTCAAAAGGCGTATCTACCCATTCCGGGACGGCTTTTCGTTGCAAAATAGCATCGCGTTTGAAAGTTGCCCCAGGGAACCATTCGGGAAGGTGCTTGACTAATGGCGAGAATGATCAGTCATTCACTCGATATTGAATACATAAAATACTGACGAAATGGGAACGCAGCTAGAATAGCCGTCACCTCTGGTCGCAAGACATTCACTGAGATATCTGTAGAGCGTGCAAGTTGAACTAGGATTGGATCATTCAAGTCTGGCGCATCGTAGTCGTATGTGATCGACATGATCAACGAGCCACTCAGCCTGTCGGAAAGGACTGTCAAAAAAGCGATGAGCTCATATATAATTTCCTTACAGATGCAAGTGTTGCGGAAAATCCTCCGGCGTCGATGCCAAACGTAGGATCAAATCATGTGCTTTCCGCATTTGGATGGGGCGATATGATGATGCCACTTTAACATGAAACGCCTTGTGGAAAAATCGTCGATGGAGGCGCCAGCGGTCACCATATGGTAGAAATACAGAAGAGAAGTCCACACCCATACTATTCCGAGGATCACCACGTCATCACAACAATGAGCAAGGGGCGGACTTACAATTCGGTCATGGACCTGATACTTTCAGGGCGACAGGAGTAATTATGGGACCGTCGGTCGAGGAGGTCTTGTGCGACCTCTTCCGAGTTGATGATGATGATGTCCAGCGTCAACAGTTGAGTATAAATAATGTTACCTGGACGTATACATAAGCTAGAGCGAGGGAGTGTACCAAAGATGGACAGACCATATTCTTTACCCCAATCCGTGTACGTCTTCCAGGGATTTTTAGCGTCGATTCCCAAAACGTTACCCAGTAACGGGACGGGAGGAGGTCCAGGGGGAAGACGTTGGCGTCGAGCAGTTTTCTTGCGCAGAAGAGCGACTAAGAATACGATACAGAGAGGAAGTATGAATTGCTGTGAAGAAAACGAAAACATGAGGGAGAGTGAGGACTCGAAGGACCGAAAGAACTTGCACCGTGGATTGACTAGGATAATATAGGAACCTGATCACCTGGACCAGTCTCGTCACATCAGCTGCTTGCCTACCTTAAGCGTCGGCACCCTCGGCCTATGTCTATGTGGGACTGGAGCGCTAAAATAATTAAGTAATTAGAAACCTGGTGGCAGTTCCTTGAGTGTTCTTTGATAAAAACCTAACTTGTCTTGCGATAACACACGTATTGCTTGCCAAGTGAAATATTTTTTCTTTTTGGCAAATTGAAACCGGCCGCGCGATGTAGTATGATGTCAAAGCTTCCAAAGTTGACGCAGACGTTTATAGGGCCTGACTACTATTGGCAGCGGCATCATGTCAGGGTGATATTGGCAGAGAGAGGTTGACTTTGACTATTCTTCCAATCACGTCATGTTTCATCGCGTAGTACCTACACACACGATTCGGGTGCTTCCTGACGTTGACAGCTTGTCGGCACTCCAAAAGCTTGACCTAGACCTATTGGACCTGGGCATGTGGTAACAATGAATATTTGAATTGCGAAGCCACGTCAGATTCGTGAGTGACGCTCCGCAGTGTATGTCAGTAATCCGAAACAACGCCACATGACCGGCCCGTATGACGTAGCCCAAGACGCCATTTCTAGTTTAGGCGATCAACAACTCCCGACGCAGAGGATGCAAATCCTTCCTGTCCGTGGACATGCACGAGGAAGCTCAAAAATTGAACGGCGGGAAGTGAGGCGCCACGACACACATGATTGTGATTGGTGACGTCAAGGTTTCCTGAGCAAAAGACGGCAAAAAGATCAAGGTACCTGGTGTGACTGACTCCAAGGAACCCGACTATGTCGCTGATTATCATCAGTCCTAGGTTCCGCGAGTAAATCATGACTAAATAGATACTAGACAAACACTTCTGAAACCATCATATCATCACTCAAGGGTGATGATGATGATATGACAAGCACATTAGAGTTGTATTAGCGGGCCGGAGAACAAGAGATGTTGCACTCACGGATACAATTCTGAAGACTTGACACAGACTCGACTGCCTCGTGTCCTTTCTAATTTCAGTTTGCCTTAATCTATTCCCCAGGGTCAGCTACATGTACTGTAAGTCTAGCAAGGGAGATCACAGCCTCTGTCATCTCGTTCTGAAGTGCGGATTTAAGTGCGGATTTGATACCACTAAACAGTCGTGGTACGACGAGAGCATCGCCGGTGCCTAGTTCTCCAGCCCTGATCTAATCAATGTCGTTATACTGGAATAAATGATTGAATCAGGACACTCAATTTTGGTGACAGAAAGGTTCGTTACGAGCTTCGTCATTCATCCAGTGTCGCATTATGGTCTTGTTCACTGTGCAGCTTTAAAAAGAAAGAAAACACACCTCTTTCACCCACATTGGTGAGTAAAATTTGTGAAACGATAGCCCATTGACGAGGATGGTGTTATCGCAACATTACGGACGTGTAGGAAGCATACAGTATAAAACAGCTGACCATAAGGAAAATGCCACATGCCTTCTCGAAGGAAGGTGGTTGGACAACGTGCGAGTCTGCGAGACAAACATGGGGTGAGACTTGGATAACAATCCTGAGGCATAAACATAATATGGGAATTCAGAGCAGATTTGGGCGTTGATTTGGATGTCGATTTAGACACAAGTTTTTCCTTCGGCAAACTTTGAGCAAAATCGGCCTTCAGCTGTGAACAACCCCGCGGAACCACTTCGAAGTTGATTTCGACCGTCGATTTCGCTAAGTCATGTCGGAGCTTTAACTTGAGTCAGTTCAGTAGTCAGTCCATGCTAATTCGATACTGTAATGCCTTTTTGTGTTCCTTTCGTTGCCCATGATGTGCATTTTTATCCGGCATTGCATCTCCCATGGGACGAGATCCGGTGGGGGTCGGACTGGGCTGCCTTCTTGGATCCACGCTTCCTTGAGGGTGCTGCCACCGTGACCTTTTTCAGTATATGAGCTACCGTAGTGGGCACAGGCTGAAACGACGCCGAAACCGTGTTTAAACTCAGACGAGGCAGCCGAGAGATGCCACTTGACCCGAGCGAAATCCGCTTTGTTTTTTGCAAAACGGATTTCGATTTCTTCGACCAAATCGACGATCCAAATCAGCTCTAAATTCCCCATTAAATTTAAAATATTCGAGTCTTTCCACTGGTTAATCGAAAATATCATGAGAAATTTTTGGGTGTCAGGTGACCAGCACTATCATATTTGTTTTTCTACGCGTCTCTCTTCACGACCACTTGTCCAACCGAAACAAATCTTGGAATGAATGTGCATCGCGACGTGTCTAGTCAGGACGATTGAAGGCGACACCTTGCCCACTGGAACACGAAATCGACACGTCCTAGACGCTACCCTCGTTCCCTCACTCGGATGACATCGACGATTATCGTATCGCGGACATTGAGAAGCGGTGCGATAAAATCCCCGGGTGAAACACCGTTTCTTCGTCACGAAGTCTGGGTGCGATAAGACGCCGCGCCTCGCCTATTCGTCGAGGAGAGGTTCATTTATCAATCAAATCAAATCAGCTCTATATCGGATGCATGAGCTGGCCACGCTCCCTATCGATGGATTGGCCTGCTCCAGTCTGGGGACGAATGAATTTTCTCCCCTCGCTCCACCATCTCAGCCATGCTGTACGCGAATCACTCTCCCCGAGGTCAAGGCAGATACTCTTCGAGGAGCGATTACCCCGACAGCGACGATACTTATTATACCGCTAACTACCCCAGAAACCCCCCGCCACAGCAGGCACCTGCGTCCTCCAGGCGTCGTCCTAACCCTCCACCCCCACCAGACCAGGGTCATCTCCACTTTTACCACCGCCATCGCGATGATCGGGATACCTGGGCAACAACAGGTCCCACCGACATTACACCCCAACCTTCGCGCCGTCAGTCTTCCATTACGACAAATGGCTCTTCCGAGTATATTGTACGTCCGCGCAGTCGTCACGGACGCAGCAGCTCCACGAGCAGGGTTCGAAGCAAGTCTTGCTCGCCCAAACGCCATGCTTCGACTCCGCTCCCATCGGCCTTGTCTATTCCCCAACTCAGCCTCAGCGAACGAGAGACCTTGGCACGCCAACGTCTTCAAACCACCTTTGAAGCCTATGTCTTTAATACACTTCCGACCTATCTGCTCCGCACCACAGATGTGACACTGGTCACCCGAGCTGAGATATGGGAAACGTTTCAGCCGCGGATCGAGTCCCTTTCAGATTCGCATCTCGCTAAACTGTTACTTGAACAAGACGAAGAGGCCAGGAAGCTGGGGCTTTCCATACTAGATCCAGAAGTCCTCGCACCCTTTGTAAGGTTTATGGTTCGAGTTCCATTCCTGAGAAATTCTGACACTGAAATAGACAGACTATGTACGGTCAATGATCAGCTTCGCTGTCTTTTCCCATCGCTGGGGGAACGGGGAACCCCTATTTTATGAATTACCAGCTAGGAAGTTGCAGACCAGCAGGAGGTCTGCGCCGAGCGGACCAGGATACCAGAAACTCCTCAAGTTCTGTGAGAAAGCCCGGGCAGATTATGATTGCCAGTACGTCTGGTCTGACACGTGTTGTATCAACAAGGAGAGCAGTTCTGAGCTCGAAGAAGCCGTTTTGTCAATGGGCGTTTGGTACCAGGAAGCGTCTATATGTATCGTCCACCTAGCCGAATCCTCGACGTTGGAGGATTTCACCTCAGAACCATGGTTCACGAGAGGTTGGACCTTGCAAGAGCTTCTCCTTGCACGCAGGATTCGGTTTTATGGAAGAGACTGGATACCCATCTGTCCCATAGAAGGACGTGGAGAAGAACGTCCAGGAAATAGCCGGGACGACCAACGCGTCAACGACAAGGACAACGAGTCGGTCATCAACACCATCTCCAGAGTGACCGGTATCCCTGAAGCCGACATACGAAACTTTGTCCCAGGCTGCACCAGAGTATCCGAAAAGATGAAATGGGCGTCACAGCGTACTACGTCTCGCACAGAGGACGTGGCCTACTCTCTTCTGGGGCTGTTTGACGTGACCGTGCCGATCGCATATGGTGATGGTGCTCGCGCTTTTTACAAGCTCATGAGTACGCTCGCGGAGCAGTGCACGGAACCCGATTTTTTCGCTTGGACGGGAAAACCGTCGCAGTGGTCGCTCGCGATACCTTCTTCCCCGCAATGCTACGGGTCCCAGCCTTTACAAACCGAACTCATCACTCCGTCGAGCGCACTCGGCGACCCCGCGTACGAGCTCACCAAACTCGGCCTGCGAGTCAGGCTCGTCCTCGTCCCCGCCTACAATGAACCGTTTGAACAGACGGACGCCCAAACGGCGCGGTTCGTGCTCACGCCCTCGCTCGCCACCGCACAAGAGCCGATCCAGGTGTACGTGTCCCTCGCCAGCGTTGCGCAGCACGGGTACGGGTCACGGCCCGCTGGACAGTCGCGGACGTATGACTACGAAACCGACGCTCACGAGCGCGACATCCAAGTTGGCGGACGTGGTGCAGGACGGGAACGCGAGTACGCGTTCGGCATCGTTGACTATGACGCGCGGGCCGGTCCACCTGGGTACGCAGCGCTGCATGCGGGACGCGTGCATCTCTGTTTGGTGTTGGAGCGGGACCGAAGGGGAAGGGGATGGGCACGCCTGGCACGTCCGGGTGCGGTCAGCGTGCGGTTTAGGGAGAGCGAGCTGCTCCAGATTGAAAACGTGTGTCTTTTACATCGGGCATGATCTTTGGTTTTCTTTACCGTAAGTATGCATACTCGTCCATACTTATGTCCGAGTCAACTGTTTGGGATATAAACTTATATGTTCTGCCGGACAAAAGTGTTTGACGAAGACAAGCAATAGTATGTGGCATGAGTGAACTAGTAATACAAAGAACGTGTTAGATCGTCCTATAAGTATCCACACAGCGCCATCAGAATGTGTAGGGCGCAACCTGTCTGATACATCTGGGTTGCGGCCGGATCCACTCATCCGATTCTCGGTTGATGGAATTCGAGACGTCGCTGGCGAACTTTCCGGTAGCAGCAGTCCGCAAGGCGAAACTGCTCGTCCCCTCTTCATAATCATCGGTAGGGTAAGGGAGGGGTATCCAATCGGGTGCCAACCAAGGAAAGCCGACGGGCCAGGTGGGCAAGTAACATAATTCCTATCGATTCCAGAACGTAAGCCAAAAAAATACGAGCTGAGCATCATGATGCGACAGACGTACCTCGGGTCCACACCCAGGATTGCACTTGACCCATACGCTCCAATCCAGCCACGCCATCAAGCGTTCGAGATCCACTGCCCAAGTATCCCGAACCCGTGCTACCTCGGCAATGTCAGGCGACTCCTTCGCGTTCAAGGAAGGGTCGATCCCTGCATAGACCCCGGCGGCCCACATTTTCGTTACCACACGGCAAATTTCTCGGCTCGTCCCTCGAGCTGCCTGCAGAAGTAGTTTCTCCGATTCAGTCATGGATGTGAAGAGGGACTCCATAGAGCGCGTATGTGTAGTGGCACAAAGCTTGTATATGGGAACAGTCCAATCCTGTTCAGCATCGCCAGTCGGTACAGCCGAGACGAGCGTGTAAGGCGTCAGGATGATTCGAAGTTGAGCATGAATTTTCTTTGCGAGATCGAGGATTTCATCCACATCGGCTGTTGAAGAGTTTAGGAGATAGTGCATCAATTCCAATCGTCCGGCAAATCGGTCCACTATGACCTGAATAATAGTTTTCCAATCAACCCCACTTGACGCATCGTCTGCCAAGAGCAAATTCGTCTCCAGCCTAGATTTCACAACCGACCAGTCTTCACTGGATATGTTTATCGCACGATGATCCCATCTCTCTTGACCAGCTCGAACGGAAACCAGGGAGGGCGCAAGTTCAGTATCGTAAAAGGAAACCAACCCGGGGAGATCCAATTGTATGCGGGTCTCGCCGGGGAAGCGATTGTGCCAACCACCGGAATTCATGACTTCAAACATCTCAGTTCTCGCTGTCCAAAGGTATCTTAGCGTTTCCGAAGTAAGCAATGAATTCGGTAGATAAAAGCTCACACGTCATGAACGGACCGGAATATTGGCCAGGTAGATGCTCAAAAGAAACCACGCTGACGCCAGACATAAAGTCGCAAAGTATGATCTCGCTAAGCAAAGCCGCCTAAGCAAAGCTAGTCGTCGCCAAAATAAGAGGCTTACAAATCCATCTCCATTCTGTAACGCTTCTTCAGCGGTAGCGATGACCAAAAAAAAAAAAGCTTACCTTACAAAGCCATCCACACCAAACTCCTGCGCCCATTTACAAAGCGGATTAGCTCGCTCCAAGTCGTTATCGAATAAATTCCCATCGATGGCTCCACCCCATGCCAGGAGATCTTGTGTATCCGCTGAACCGTATATCTTCGCAGCACTGCTTCCATCAAAGTATACCACTTTCAAGGGTCGAGTAACCATGAGGGTGAGATGCCAACATCCTTTTTGAGTAGCATCAAAAAGGCTGCGACAGAAAAGAAACGAGTGCTCGGGGTCAGTGGCGACCCATTCGGGGCCCTTGGGTAACTCTTTATCAGGTCTTCCATGGTAGAGAAGAGTTCCTTTTGGAACGCTTGCGGGTACGATGTTGTGACCTACACAAAAAGTCAAGGACAGAGACAAATAATTGCACACGTCGCTTACCATTTCGCATACGGGTGTTAGGCCAATGTTGAAGTAGCGAATGCACCGTCTCGAATACGAGATGATCAGTATCATTGGGGTTGGGAAACCTACCGAGGCTCCATTCGACGGAATCCTCGACACCAATAGCTGGACGGTGCTCGTCTTGCCAACGTTCCCCGGAACCGAAAGGGACTTGGACGGCGAGCGCATGGACTATAGCAGTAGCCAAGAGAGTGAAAAGTGTTGCACGCAACATTGGCGAACAACACGAGTGATTCGTGCCGCGTTTCAAACATTGCTTGGGTTAATAAACCCTAGACCTAGCACCGGTCAATGCCGACTCACCTTCAGGGATAGAGTAAGCACAACCCGAATAACAGGATAACACACCGCCCGTTGTCAATGAATGACGTCAAGCTGTCCTTATCATGAACCGTATTGTTGGCTCAGCAAAAACATTTGTCGCAGACTGGCCATATTGCAGAATGCGGTGCTAAAGAACGTGTTAACCGGTGTCTCAACATTGTCAACTAGGCACCAGCTAGGCACAGTGATCCGAGCTCGATGGGCGTGCGGGTCACGAATACTTTGTAAATTCAGTGGGAACTCCCTAGAAGATTGGCTTCCTGAACCCTCCCAACCACTGGAGCCACTTCCCACAGTGCACCGCCAAGTACATATCAGATTGACAGGCAAAGCCGATCATTCAAGGGTGTCAATAGAGATGAAATGGGACTCACAGACACCAACCCTCTACGACCTGTGACAGTCGGCACTTCAATAAAAAATCACGATTGATCCATAGGAGTCTGGAAATTCAAGCCCAGCACGATTTGGCAGGTTGTCTTGCGTAATTAGCTACTTTTTATAACATTGGTTGCCATGTCGTTCAAACTGTGGTAGTCATTTGTCATAAGCAACGTATGCCGCGTCCCAAGAAAAAACAGACGTAATACATGAGGAAACAATTAGTACCTAGGATCCAACACCTTTCCTTTACCCATTTCTCGTTTGAAAAGCGGCAGGTCGAATCAGTGTTTGGAGTGAAGTGGATGATGGGCCTGCCCGTAGAAAGTCACAAATCCACGGGTCCATAGCCTTGAACATGGCATGTAAGTACATATATACAATGTAGACAAACAACGACAGAACATCCCCTTCCCACCACGGACCGGAATCCGTTCCGTAACCTCATTTTCATCTTCACACCGTTAAAAGTTGTAGGGCCTAACGCGTCGAATACATTTAGGTTGTGGCCGGATCCACTCGCCTGGTTCAGGTTTAATAACATTCGAGACCTCGTTGGTCAGCCGTTCCATAAGGACGCTCTGCAGGGGGATTCTCTCTGTATCCGAGCCTGGCATATAGTCCTCAGGTAGCGAAGGGGGAGGCGGGGGTATGGGTGTCGAAGGGGACCCCAACCAAGGAAAGCTAATAGGCCACGTAGGCAGATAACACGTCTCCTATTATGATACCGGTCATGTATCATGATAGAATATATGAACACAGACAGACATACCTCGAAACTGCACCCCGGATCACACTTGACCCATATACTCCAATCGAGCCAGCCCATTAGGTGCTCCAGTTCACTTGCCCAAGTATCACGAAGCTGAGCTACCTGAACGACGTCAAGAGACTCTTTTGTGTTCAACAAAGGATCGATCCCTGCGTAGACTCCAGCAGCCCACATCTTCGTTACCACACGGCAAATCTCTCGGCTTGTTCCTCGAACAGCCTGCAGAAGTAGCTTCTCTGAATCGGTCATGGATACGAAGAGTGACTCCATAGAGCGCGTATGGGTCGTGGAACAGAGCTTGTACATCGGAATTGTCCAATCCAGCTCAGCCTCGTTTGATGAGCTCATCGGAGCAGCGGAGTAAAGCAAATAAGGTGTCAGCATGATCCGAAGTTGAGTTTGCGCTTTCCTGGCGAGATCAAGAATTCCATCCGAGTCGGTGGCCAAAGTGTTCAGGAGATAGCGTGTAAGTTCGAGCCGCTCTCCATACCGGTCAACTATGACCTGGAAGAGCGTTTTCCAGTCAATTTCGCTCGAGACACCACCGGTGTTGAGCATGTTTGCCTCCACCCTCGACTTCACCTCCAGCAAGTCTTCACTAGATATATTTATCGCACGATGGTCCCACCTCTCCTGGCCGACTCGAATTGGAACTAGGGAGGGCGCAAGTTGAGTGTCGTAAAAGGAGACCAATCTAGGAAGATCCAGCTGAACGCGTGTCTCGCCAGCGGCGCGATTATGCCGATCGCTGGAAATCATGCCTTCAAACAGCTCATATCCTGCTATCCGCAAAAATCTAAGTACTTCCCAGGTAATAGATCCAGTAGACAATACTTACAGAACATAAAATCATGAGTCCATCTGCTTTGTAGATGCTCGAAAGAAACCACGGTTACACCGGACGTGAAGTTACAAAGCATGATTTCGCTGGAACCTCGTTAGCAAGACCGACCTATTGCCAAAATGATTGCTTACAAATTCGCTTGCATCCTACAACAACTTTGATTAAGCATTGCTCGAGAATAGCAGAAAGAGGGCAGTTTACCTTACAATGCCATCCACTCCGAAGTTCTTTCCCCATCCACAGAGTGCCTGGATCCGTCTCGCTTCGTCCTCGAATATGTTGCCATCGCCTATTCTACCCCAGATCAGGAGATCCTGGGTGTCCAACGGGCCATATACTTTTGCAGCGCTGCTCCCGTCGAAGTGTATCACTTTTAGAGGCCGAGTAGTCATGAGAGTGAGATGCCAGCCTCCTTGTTGTGTACGATTGATCATACTCCGGCAGAAGAAATACGAATGCTCGGGATCAACGGCCACCCATTCTGGGCCCTTTGGAAACTCATTATCAGGTCTTCCATGATAAAGGAGCGTTCCCTTCGGAATGCTTCCTGGTACAATGTTATGGCCTATGCGGTAAACATGAGCTTAAAAAACGACATGCCATCGCGTAAATTGCTTACCGTTTCTCATACGCGTGTTGGGCCAATGTTGCATTAAGGAGTGCACAGTCTCAAATACGAGATGATCGGTAGCATTGGGGTCTGGAAGTTTGTCGAAGTTCCACTCGACAACATCGATGCCGAGAATGTCGCCTTGCCCAGGTGAAATGACATGTAGCGGGACCTGGACGGCGAGCGTCTGAACTAGGGCGGCCGCAAGGAGACCGAATAGTGAGGGGGAAAGCATTGCAAGAAAACCTCTGTAGGCGGCGGGTTTAATATACTCAATCAAAAATTATAAAGCCAATATAACCATGCTTGATGGTCGCACTAAACCTAAAGAGAACGTGGCGCATCAGATCCGCGTCTTCAGCAATAAGCACTTGTTACCGATGTCGGCGAGGACGCGATCCAAATAAATGTACAATCAACCGACATAAGGCCCAGCCATCTGATGCCAGTACATAGAGCACATGTCAACCCGTTGTTGGCACGACGAGAATATCTGTGACATGGTGTTATGTACTCAGTCTCGTATCCATCCGTTGTGGTGCGTGTGGGCGGAGTTTAGTAAAGAGTATTGAAAAGAAGACGCACCACAACCGTACTTTCATTTAAATCTCCGACCGGGGAACTCACCGTCCAATCACATAACGGCTGCCAGCATTGAGACTACCCAACGTAATGTGTAGTAATCTCGGCTCCACTGATCGGCAAACTGGTGGGCTCGTCAAAGTTCAAGGGATGGGTTTCACTCGGTTTTGTTCTGGGTTAGCAGTGACCTGACCCTCAGTGATTTCCTTTTTTGTTGACTGTCCTCCAACTATAGCTCGCGATCGGGCTCGGGCATGCTCGTAGAGCCTATCAAGTGATAACGTTATCACTGGCAGGTGACAGTGGAAGTACCGTAATGCACATAAACTGCCAACAATTTTCAACTATTCTGTCCAAAGCTATCACCAATGATCTGACGCAGTGCACCTGAAGCTGAACCCCACAATATGGCCTTTAGCTTGGCGATCGCTCACTCAACCACATGAGAATAGCATAGTTAACAAAGACTTATCTATGCTTGACATGAAAAGAATCAACGCAAAATTTATACTGTGCAGGGAAAATGATGAAGCTATATAACTATATACATACGACAGCTATGCTTACTATAATTGCTTACAATCCATGTATACTTTTACATTGTATATCTCTATCCCTGTGTCATCAAAATCTGTAGGGGGTGACCCGTCTGATACATCTAGGCTGTGGCCGGATCCACTCATCTGGCTTGAACTTCATGACTTTCAAAGCCTTGTCAGCAAGTCTTTCTAGTACGACCATCCACCCAGTGAAGCTACCCATTTCCTCTAGACTTGGTGCATAATCGTTGGGATCAGGAGGGAAATTCTGTTACGCTCAGGCGTAGACCCGAGTGACGAGGGGCGAGGGGACGTTAACGTCGCTATTCAGCTGACATGGCAGGGGTTTGATAGACAGGCGATCCGCTATCCTCAGCCTCAATGGTATGTCGTGAGCTGTTGACCTGGTCAACGTATGTTGTGACGCAGGGACGAAGGAGTCGCTATGGGGGAGCGACGACGAAGGGGACAAGGGGAGCACCTACTTGGTAGCAAGGTGAGGACAAGGGGGCCCGAGAGGAATCAATGATCAAGGTAGATTCGGGTAGGTCTAACTTGGGGAATACATCAAGGGTATCAAAGGGTTTATATACGCGAGTCAAGGGAGAATAAAGCGGAGCGTAAAAGAGATGACTCAACTATAGAATGCGATGGAATCACGAAGAAGGGAGGTGAGTCAGAGATAATGGTATCAGTACAACTGCGGATACTGCGGATGAGTCACGCTAAATAGGTAAGCGAAGATAAGAGAAAAAGGAGGAATAATAAAGTGGCTCAGGCGGGACTTGAACAGTGAGAGCAGTGTCTGTAGGGAAACTAGAGTAAGAGTGAAGGGAAAAGAGTAAGGGTACGTGCGAATCGTAACATTACCCCCTGGTTAAGGGTCAAGTCCATGATGAAGACTAGAAATCGCCGTAGCCAGAGCCGGCGTCATTGAAGTCCGCCTCCCTAGAGACGAATGAGTCCATGTCGGGAGAGGGTGAGCGAGCGGGTCATCTAGCGACAGGAGAGTGTCGAGCTCGGGAGAAAGGGAGACGGCGTGGGGCCCTGTGGTAGGATTCCTGAGAGGAGGAGCCCGACGAGGATGAGGGAGGGAGGACGGGGGAGCGATGGGGCCACGAGGGACAAGAGAACCGTTGGTGACCCGGGGCATACTCTTTGCATTTGTTGCACTGGTAGCAGGGACAGTTAATATGGATGTGTCCAACCGTATGACAGTGAAAGCATTGGAGAGCGGCGTGAGGGCGGGGGGATGGGGCTCGCGGGTGGTCGAAGCGGGAGAGGGCCTGTAGTTCGGTCTCGTTGAGGGGGGAGGATGACGCTGAGATGGGGGGGAACTCTGGTGCGGTGACGAAGGTGGACGGGGAAGGGTATCATAGATGAGAGTCGACCTCTGCGACAAAGGCTAGCATATCACATTGATACATGGTCTGGATGATGTGATTCTCCAGAGTTCTGAGGACGTGGGTGAGGTGGGAGCGATACGCGGCAGTTTTGGCAGAGGCGGTGGGGGCAGAGGTGGTGAGGAGGATACGCGACATAGAGAGGAAGGTTTTGTAGAGGTGGGTAAAGGTGGAGTTCGGCTCCATGGTGTCCAGAAGGGCACGAGAGAGGGGGAGGCGATGCAGTTGGTAGACCGTAGCGTCGACCAGATCTTGGTCGAGAGGGAAAGGGTGGGTGGGGAAGGACAACGGGGGGTGGTTGA
>JBBPML010000203.1:174-47481 GCA_038090275.1 Austroboletus novae-zelandiae | reverse complement strand
TTGCAAGATACCTGAGAGACCCCTGGACTTCTATTGGACTTTGTGTCGCCATTGAGGACACACTGAGCAGAGGACTTGTACCACATACAGCGTCCTACGTTGCGCCAATAACCAAAAGCGTAACAAGGCGTAGACCCGAGTGACGAGGGGCGAGGGGACGTTAACGTCGCTATTCAGCTGACGTGGCAAGGGTTGATAGACGGGTGATCCGCTATCCTCAGCCTCAACGGTATGTCATGAGCTGTTGACCTGGTCAACGTATGTCGTGACGCAGGGATGAAGGAGTCGCTATGGGGGAGCAACGACGAGGGGGACAAGAGGAACACCTACTCAGTAGTAAGGCGAGGACTAGGGGACCCGAGAGGAATTGATGATCAAGGTAGATTCGGGTAGGTCTAACTTGGGGAATACATTGAGGGTATCGAGGGGTTTATATACGCAAGTCTGAAGAGAATAAAGCGGAGCGTAAAAGAGATGACTTGACTATGGAATGCGATGGAATCGCGAAGAAGGGAAGTGAGTCAGAGATAGTGGTATCAGTACAACTGTGGATACTGCGGATGAGTCACGCTAAATAGATAAGCGAAGGTAAGAGGAAGAGGGGAATAATAAAGTGACTCAAGCAGGACTCGAACAGCGAGAGCAATGTCTGTAGGGGAACTAGGGTAAGAGTTGAAGGGAAAAGAGTAGGGGTATACGCGAATCATAACAAATGCTGGTACAAAGTCCAAGCATGTGGGGGCAGAGGTAACACTGCCCCACCAGTACAGTGAGTAGCTTAGATCTTTGTTGACTAGCAACAGTATGATGTTCTTGTTAACAGGGAAACGGTCTCATGTTCTACAATCCTCCATCCAATCTCCGCCTGCTACAAAGAAACTCAAGGATGGTATGCTGCTTTCTATCTAAAACATGAGATCACTTGCTTACCACTGGCACAGATTTGTCGAAGCCTGTGCCATTGTTCAGAAGATCTGGATCCAGCTCTCCTCAGACCATATCCGCTGCCCCTGCTGTGGTGGAGGTGACAACTGATGATGTCCTTTACCAATCCCACCACTTCCCACATTCACCTAATGCACCCCATTATGTGAACTTATGGGATAAAGAGGATGCGCGTGGACACAAGCTACTGCCATATGAACATATCCAGTTATTCTCCCCTGGTTCCCCTTCCCCCTCCCCATAATCCCTTATGTTGTTGCATACCACTTTCCTATGTTCCATTCCCCTCCCATTCCCCTGACCATCCTAATGCTTTAATTGTTGCGACTACTCCTCAGGTTTTTACATTTCACAATATATCTACCTCTGTTTGAGTGCAAAAAAGTAATGTGTGATCTCAGAAAAAGTGCGACGTGACTCTACAGAAGTGATCGCCTACCATCGGTGCAGCGTGACTCAGCAGAAAAGCGTGCGGTAGAACTCAGAAAAGTGCGCGGCGTGACCTTGAGAAAAAAGCGCGCGGTAGGACTCAGAAAAGTGCGCAGCGTGACCTTGAGAAAAAAGCGCACGGTAGGACTCAGAAAAGTGCGTGGCATGACCTTGAGAAAAAAGCGCGCAGTAGGACTCAGAAAAGCGCGCAGCGTGACCTTGAGAAAAGCGCGGGCGGTGTGACAAAAAAAACGCGCGGAGAATTATTTGTGCAGATTTACCGCCATAGACACGTTGTCGTTGAACGTTGAGCGCTGAGCGCTGAGCACGAGCGTGGAGCGGCATCACATGCCACGGCAACGTGCGCGCCCGCCCGTTTGCCATTGCACAGCAGGCGCGCTGCCGCGGCCCGACGTTCGGCGTTTGCCGATATACGCGTTTACAGCACCGCCACGGTAAATTCCTCGGGCTATAGATACATAATTGAGTCCGCCCACCGACGATCGACTCGCCCCGTCGAAGAATGGACAAGTCGTCCTCGAGTTTGAGCTCACCGCACCATCATCACCAATGACGTCGTCGCTGCCCTCGAAGACCACGTCAAGGTGTGCATAATAAAAGAGGGTCAGTTCGACTACGTCGTGCGATTGCCCTCCCTCCTCGTCGAGCTGCAGAACACCAAGTCCTCTCAGTCCCTCGCCCAGATATGTATACGAAGGTGAATTCGTCGCTGCGTAGTCGGCCGACGACAGAGACGGTCGGCTCAAACGAGATCACGCAGCATGTGCCAAGCTGGACACGCTTTGCAATCCCCATCATGTGCCCAAGCCAGTACGTCTGCGTTTCCATCCCTCTTCATGGTACTCATTCGAACACGGCGCAACAGCCAAAAGCAAACATTACAACCGTGTGCGACATCCCAGCTGCCTCCCTCGGACCAGCCCTCGACCAGATCGCATGCCAGCACGCTCGACCCAGAAGAGATGCTCGCACCCAAGTTTTCTGCCGATGCCTGACCCCCGCTAAAAATGCACACGGCATATCAAGGAAAGAATTGCAGAGAAACGGAAGCGCGACACACTGGGCAAGTATGCCAGGACGATAACGGGATGCATCGAGCGAAACATGTTTGTCTTACGATTATTCAGCCTCTGAATCTCCTCACGGGCTCCAACACGGAGTGGACGACTGCACTGTTGGGCTTTTCATTTGCTGACGTTGACATGGACACTTCAGACCAGTTTGTTGCTCGAAAGTATCTCCGATTTCTATGGCTCCCCGAGGTATCCTCAAACGCTCGTGTGCTAACCCGTCTCTGACCGAGCACAGTCCATCATTCCCATCAACCTACTCGTCCTATCCTTGAACCACATCCACGACGCGTCACCGCACCCTACAGATGCCCCACATCCTTTGCACACGCTTTTGGAGCCCCTTTTCCACTCGATTCGTTCTGTCGTTGCGAAATACCTCACCAAGCTCTCCCAGAGGATGGCAGGGATGGTGAAAGCGAGAAATCCATGGTGTGGTACGCGCTCGGGTACGAGATTATGGGTGAGATTACAGAAGGCGTCAACAGCAAAGACGCGATCGGAGCATGTGGTTCGAGCGACGAGAGTGCGTTCGATGCTTATGTTTGTCCCGTGCGTATCCTGACATGCTGCGTGTACAGGGTATAGATCCAAAATTTGCTTTACCTCCTCAAGCTTTCCTTGCCTGGACCTTGCACCTCACTGCCGTCAGTGATGATTCCTGTCAACGAGGTCGTGCCTTCGACCAAGAAGAAGAAGAAGAAGGAACGAACCAAGGTCGTCATTCCGTCTCCGCAAGAACGATTAGAGTTGTTCATGAACAAGCTTTGTACGTGGTAGCTGGTTAACGACATGAACGACGCGAACAACAACACGAACAAGGACGAACGGGACTGGATGCAAACGTTTCGAAGATGTCGTCGAACGCCAGCCAGTCTACCCCGAGATCAACACGTGCACACTGTTGCGTCGCGAGCTGTTTCCCCACTTCATTTCAGACGGATGCCCTGAGTCCTGGATCTAAAAAAGCGAGCCCGCGCTCCAACCACAAACTCGCCCGCTCCTCGACATCCTCCTCCGTCGCCTTGTTCAAGGATAGACACACCTCCAAACCCTCTGTCCAGTCACATGCCATCACATCGGACATGCGATCCTGTTCGCGATCCTTGTCCGTTTCCCTCGCGCAGGCGTCGTCTCTCAAACGCGCTCTCATCCGTGCAGTGAGCATGTCACGCGCGTCCGAACCTCGGGCACAGCCATCCCAATCCAAAGGCAGCCAGCATGCCGAAAGCTGCAGGATCCCACCCAAGACCAAGCCGGAGAAAAAGGATAAGGAGGACAGGCTGGGGGTGACGCTCGTCGCCGCGACACCGATGAAGCCCAGATTCGAAAGAATGTCTCTCAAAGTCGCCAGGCGAGTTTTTGATCTCGAGAGCGAGCGAAAAGACGACGGGATGCCCTACGCCGAGGAGGACACGTTGTTGCCCAATTTTCGCCCGACGTGTTTCTCTTGGGACCGAAGAAGCGAAGTGCAAGTGGGCCATGTATGAATGTTGGTCTTTCTGATCCGATTGAAGGGATGGACACGCCCGTCAAGAAACGGCTGCGCATACAGGGCGTCATTTTACGTATCGATTCTAATGCGTCTGCATCTTACCACTCAACACCTGATAGGCGTCCGCGATTCTCGGGAACGGGGGAATGATCAGATTTAAATGGTGGTACATTTTTGACGTACTAGGATTATATCCGAAAACTTCCCCGATGCCTGTGCACTCGCGTGCAACATGTTTTATGATCGAGATATTGAATACGTGTCTGGCGAAAAAGCGCCCGTCGGGAATCCGAAAGGTCCCCTCATGCCCGCACCGCCCGTGGGAGTGTACCTGCGCTCCAGGTACGTTCCCGTCGTGCAGGAAGCCACCCGTATATCCCAAACTGCAATCAGTCTATCCAACTCCCTCGGGCTTAAGACTGGAAGCTGGTACCCTAAACGACGGCCTTGGAAGGGCGATGGCCGGGGTAGCGGTAGGCCCCCGACGAGAACTTTCACAGATTCGAAACCATGCCCATCCCATCTCCTCACCCGTTTCGTGCTCGTACTATATGTGGCGCCCCCAGTGACCCGCGGTCCGACCCTAATCCTCGGAGAGGGGCACCAGACGGACGAGCAAACGGGCCCGGCAGCCCAAGTGCCCCTCCTTCACACACAGACATAGGATTATGTCCGTCACTCATTGCACTTTCCAAAAAGAGAAGAATGGTATGCGGAGCTACTAAGACTTCGGCTGGGACCTTCGCAAGATTCTGACACTTTCAGATGGAACTGGGTGCCAAGGTCCAAAACTTAGCTATGTTCATGAGGAACATCTCTGATCAGCTATTCTGATGGAATCTTTTCTCGGTATTTCATTATATCCCGGGCGGCAGGAGGACAGCACTTCAGTCACAGCCTGAGTGCTATGGCCCACTCCCACCACACTGTTGTCGTTCTTTTTCCTACTCGTCCCATCATCTCCAACAAGACTATGTACTCTTCCTTACAAACTGCCCTGAACGGCCTTTTCTTGAATGACTACGGATCTGGTATGTATTCTCCACACATACTAGTCCCACTGAAGATAGATAACGAATCATTATATGTAGTCGTTATCCTCACTGCTGTTGGATATGATTATGGTGCGTCGTCGTAAGGACTTCCCACAATGTTGCTGACCTCTAGGTGTGTTGTCAGTCCTTACATTCTCCAAAGAGGTATTGTTGAAATCCTGAGATAATGTATCGCTAATGATCCATTCAGATAGACTACATCTGTGTCAGCAACAAATGTTTTGTTGAACGGAGATGTTTCTCATAATTGAGTGGCAGAGAAAACCTTGGACTTGGATAACAGCTCTATTCGTCGTCGTACGCCTCAGATTCCGCAGCATTCGTCGAGACACTCACCGAGTCGTATATAGATTCGTTATTGTGGTCTTGTCATTGCTGCGTGAGTCTGAAGTCTACGGTGGGCGCGGGACACATACTAAAAGCAATTCCGATTGTAGGTTGAATGGCTTTGCTGGTATGTCTCTGTGTTTCCAACACGCAACATGAAGCTCATAAAACGCAAATTAAGTTGGAAGCACCTTCTTTCCTGGCCCCCAAAAAGTATGTGTGCTTTACCATTGATAAGCTGATGAATACTGGATTCTGCTCATGTCTATAGAGGTAGGTATTGCATCTCCCGTCTTTATCAAAAAGAACTCGTCGACACAACTACTAACACACACCAAACAGTTGTGAGAATGCTTGCTCTTGGGTTAATATGTCATTTCCCATAATCGCTTTCAAGGTGAAAGAGCCACGATCATCGGGGAGTGGGTGTATGCTCTCTTTCTTTTTTCAGCTGATCGTGAGTGCTCCCGTCGTCTTTGAATGTAACCCCTAAATTGGATGACGCCAGTGATGATGCTCCTTCGTGTATGGGCCATGTATAATCGATCAAGACCGGTTCTCATAATTCTGGTGCTGCTGTTTATACTGGAGGTTGTCTCCCTCGTCCTCTCATGTGCCATTCACAGCGATCCAAATATTTTTCCGGGTGCGTGAATTGCCGAACAAGCGTTCTGATACCAGTCAGCTGACCGCCTTCACCCTGCTGGCTTTCCATTACAGTGGTTGACAGTCAAATCCTGAGTTACTCTCATTGTATACCGATAATTGCGACCCCCTATTATTGGAGTGAAATGCTAACCCTCGCTCTCCAACTCACCAACAGTACAGTAATATGTATTCTCGCGATCGTCAAATGCACAGCAGAGCTGCTGCAGACATACAGAGTGACAAAGCGATGGGAGCTCAATCGGTACATGGACATGCTTATTAAGCAGGGCGTCATTTACTTTTTCGCGTATGTCTTCGCCCTCCTCTTACAATGCAAACCATCGAGAAACCAGGCTAAAGATAGTCACACTAGGATAATGACGTTCCAGCTCCACGAACTGTTGTACAGCGTGC
This sequence comes from Austroboletus novae-zelandiae, assembly GCA_038090275.1. NCBI lineage: Eukaryota > Fungi > Basidiomycota > Agaricomycetes > Boletales > Boletaceae > Austroboletus > Austroboletus novae-zelandiae. The sequence continues at coordinate 41,077 of JBBPML010000203.1, read as the reverse complement.
ATACGCTTCCAACAGCGGGGTGGCGATCTGAGCTGACAAATATCGTGGAATTTGTGCCGATTTGCGCACTAACGCCTCGGTTCGTTATCAGCATGCGGGAGCTGTATACACAGAATGTGCGACTCGGAGGTATTGATAGCGCGTTTGGCTTGACGAGTTCCCGTATTGGTGCTCAATTGGCGATCATGTCCGCAAACGTCGAGCAGAAAGAGCCTGAGGTCGTCGAGGAAATACCGATGGAGACAACAGAGGTTGGAAAATATCCATAGATTAGACTGTAGGAGAGGTCATTGGGTCATCTTTTCTTGGTAACCTGTGTAGATGGATGTGTTTTGTGAAGAGACGACCTGTAACCCGAGATTCTGATTCTTCGCTGTGTAAGTGAAAAAGGAAAGGAACCGGTGCTCGCGTTGTTTGCCAGATTTCTTATGATATTTATTTTTGAAGCGGTTCTAGACATATTCGATTGGCTCAGCCGATGTTCACATTCTTTGCCTATCATATCTGCATACGATATTTTATCTGTTGGAACGTGATGTGACTGCACGTGATGCAAGCCGACCTGCCGAGTGAAATATCTTACTCAGACATATGAAATAGGTTAGATAGTATATAAGAAATAGCGGACTTACAATATAAAAAGAGCTGCGTTGCGCCCGATCCTCGACCGTCGCCTGAGCGGCTCCCGGATGTCCTTCCGACGCTTCATCCAATCACGCTCGCTTAGTAATCATACTACGCCCTAAGCTACTCGATTGAGGCGTGACCTGTACCTACGTCACACCCATCCCAACAGAGACACATCTATTAGCTCTAGACAATCCGATCGTATGTATGTTATAGTATACCGACCTGCTCGTGAAAAGTGGTGACTCGGCAGCGATGAGATCCATCATATAATTACCGACAATAATTATTTGAATGTCTGTCGAAACAAGTTTTTTTGGTTTAGTTGAACCGTCGAATCGAATATTGAAGCATCAGGGCCTGCTGAGCCCCGAGGTGATGACAGGCGAGTGTGAGTGCTGATGCCACGTATTGTCATGCAGGGTCACGACTACATTTGAGTACAACGGCTCGCACGGGCACTCAGCGTTTTCTTCAAGAATAAGTTCAAAAATCCTAGACGAAAAGGTTGAGCATTGGGTGCAATATAAGGTGCTCCTTTTCCAGCTTACCTAATACCTCAAGAAATTTCGTCGACGAAAAGTTATTAGAGTTATTAAGGCTGTGCTGACTTTCCATCCGGGACTGCTCGACGTCGGCTGAGGTTCGCGGCACTTTTCGAATTCTCACTTACCGGCGCAAGGACCCTGGGTTCATGCCTTCGAACCAAATCCAATCATCAATACGCTCGTTTCACTCTGGAAGTTTGTCATTGACATGAAACTATCTACGCCGGTTCCCTGAGAGTTTCTCATCACCTGCAATTACCTGGATTCTCCGATGACTCCAGAGACATCTTTCAAGCTGTTTAATTCGGGTTCGAGGAGGTGCGTGCTCTGTTTTATGACTGTGGTTGGTTCAGGGTTCACGTAAAGCAAGATAACCTCCATGATATGATCGACGTGCAGGAAGGTCGGCTCTGTTTCGCCGCTGTGTCTGCATCAAGTCCTATCACACTCTGGCCGCGCACAAAACTGTTATATATCTGAATAACTCATCCACGGTAATGGTGTTCATCGAGGACGAACCTAACAAGTACTACATTTCATGCAGCGTATCTACTAAACCAATACAGCCGCCACTGTCAGGGATTTATCATTGAATTCAAGCCCTTCTGGACCCACTTCTGGAACGTCAGGAATCAAGTTGCAAGCGTACGCTGCCCGTGGTACGGAGTACTCTATCAAAGTTCGTCCTACTGCGGAACCGAGTACCGCTTCAGCCTAGTATTTTATTGGTTTAGTGGTGTGAGCGGGTTGAGCTTGGGGGGTGAGCGAGGCCTTTTTATATCAATAACGAGCCAGAAGGTTTCCAGACAAACCCTAAAGTCTCATTACGTGCTCGCTTAGAGATATAAGTACCCCAAACAAATGGCCATGTACTAGTTCTCAAATTTTGTTCAGTCTCCCTAACCTCTTTCGGATGGTGACGTGAATCTGGTTCCTCGGTTTTGTCTGGGCTTACACTTGGCCAGAGAACAAGATTATGAGAGGAGGCATGTACTTGTTTGTTTATCATGCATTATAGTGTTTCTTATTTCGATCTCCCTAGCAAAACTGTGTTCCAAGCTTCTACATTCCAAAACGGTTTCTGCTCTAATCTGCCCATACGGAACGTGCTGATAATCGCTCTCGGAGGTGTTTGATGGTTGAAAATTTGCTAGTCTTACATTGTCGGGGTTTTCCGTTCTGATACGGCGCGTCACCAACTTTAACTTGCGCGTACAATCGGTGCCTTAAGGCCTCACACGCCAAAGTCTTCTATGCTTATGGGGCATGCCCACTGCACCCTTCAGATATCGAAATGGTGCACACCAGGTAGAAAACCAGTCTCTGTGGTCACACCAATCGCCATCTTGACACCCCATCCCACTCGTCCAAAGTGTAAAAGTATGTCGGCTCACGAAAATACATGCTCTGAGAATCGCTATTGAATATAGAAATAATCGCCCATATCCAGCGAATAACGAAACAAATAAGCTCGCTGAGCGTTATTGGTTTAGTCTAGCTCTCACGAGTTCAATACTTTAATATTCCCTGACATTGTTCATTGCACATTCATTTCTCCGTTATTTCCAGGAGTCTCAGCCATTTGGAACATATCTCCCAGTCCATCTGCGCTGATCATCGCTGCCATGAATGACTCCCATGTAGACATACCTGAAACCGACCCTCTGTACGTTGACCAATGTTGGCAGCTATCATGAAGTTTGTCACGTTTGACGCACCCATTGTAGTGGCAAGTTCCTCGCCCAGCTCCTGAAAGACTTTCCGGACATCCCGCCACTCATCCCCGCCACCGTCACTCCATCTTTGACTTTAACATTGCCAACCTCATCCATCTCCCCATCATCACCGTCGCCGTCACCATCACTATCATCATCAAAATCAGCATCCCCAGAGCGGTTGTGGTTACCGTGGTCACTATCATCCTTACCCACATTTGCATCACCAAACCTGTCCCCTCGTGACCCAGACAGTCGCTCTATCTGCCAGTGGGCCTCTAAGGAAGGTGTAGTTTGTGGTACCAGACTCCCTGAAGACCCCAAACAAGTCTGCAGACATTTACGAGAGGCACATGGTATCCGGGGCAATGAAAAGGTGAATATCTTCTGTGAATGGCGCAACTGCGGTGCCCTGCCGATGCAGCGAGGAAGCCTGATCAGGCACGTAGCAAGGATTCATTTGGGATTGCTGAAGTGGCGCTGTAAACAGTGTAAAAGGTTATTTCGGACTCGGAGCCAAGGGTCGTCACATATGTGTCTCGGGATCTGATTCCAGCTCGAACACGGCTAAGAACCTCCAACTTTGAAAGGGAATGGTTCATTTCTTGCTTGCGCTTTTCTTTCTTTCGGATGAATTATCCCATGCAAATTCGTGTAAAAATGTACCTACCTCCGTACAAGATATCATGTAGACACTTCTGCATAAGCACTTACCTTTGTATTTTGTCTTCCGCTACATCAGCCACGCTTCAGTAACGGAGGCTTTGGTTTTTCAATTAGCATTTAACAGACACGATATCCATTCGGAGTCTGCTATTAAACTGTCACCAAAACTTATCTGGGACAAGACTACTAGCGGACGCGGGTTCGCTCGCTAGGAAAACCAATAAGCCAAAGTCGGGTGGCGTGAGGGGGAACATATGGCAGGAAAGAAGAAAAGGAATTACTCACGGTTCGGAAACGTCTTTCGGAAGAAATGATCGAGAATCAAAGATTAAGGGATTGGCGGACGAGCGCGACCCGCACGAGATTACACTCACGAACATCAACGAAGGAACTCAGCTAGCACGTCAAGAAATTCATTCCACGATATGCCGAGAGTTTCTCCTTATGCGTCGGCGAAAGGCAGGACTCGGAGGGGCCGACGGAGCTCATGTAGCTATAGTCTGCCCATCAGCCGAAGAGCCCATAAGTTGGTTAGTTTACGAACGTTCTCGGTTAGCCGTAATAGTCTTGGCCAGCTTGAACTGGTCGATCCGCTGCATCATATCTAACTTACAATAGAAAAAACCTTCCGATACTCACGCAGATTAGTGTTGCCATCGAGGCGAAGTAACTTCATTGCTTTCGAACTCCCTCCAAAATACACTTCGATTCGCTTCGCTTAACCTCGCGGCAACACTAACAGATGTTCTACCCGGGCCGGTCCGGTGGTCCGCGGTACGAGGTACGCGCCGGAAATTTACGCGAGATAACATTAGTTCAGGATACAACGTTCGCACGCCAGAAACGGTCGACTACTAAGCAGGTCCGTCACAACTTTTTTTAATTATTACGCCCTGTTTTGAATAGGCCGAGGACGTTGGTCACGGAGGTAAGACAACTGGATCCGAGAACCTGCTCTCGCTGTTTTATTAGTAAATTTCTTTCCAGGTCTTTCACATCTATTCCTGAACTCATGTTTCCAAGCTCATAATTCAGGATTCAGAGATGTCCAAGTCTTTGACAAGTACTATGCCAGACACGTGTCCGAGTCAATCGATTTTCCAGAAGTATTGTCCCGTTCGTTACAGACAAAAGAAATAAGCACACGCGTGGCAACTTTCTCTTTTCGGGCACATGTGACCATAGCGTCTATCATTCAATCCACGACCAGAAGGTCAATGAAAGCGTGCAAGTCAGATATCGATTTAGGGAATCGATGTTAGCACCGGCCCAAGGCTGAGGCGGGCTGTGGTTCGAGGGCGCCCCAGTTTCTTGTCAATTATCTCTACAATTGTTGAACTGAAACTTGGACCTGTGACTTCTGCCGAAATTTCCGGATGAATGCTCAAGAGGAACAAAGCGACGCTGAGCGGATCAAGAATATGGTAATGTAAATCGACGCAAAGATGTAGCGGTTTTGCTCCCTTTGTCCTTCTGCGGAGGAGTAGCGTCTGACTGTGGGGGAAATCCAATCGAACTTCGATGTAGGGGAAATAATGCACCAAGGGATTTCGACGTCGGCTGCCGTTTCAAATAGCCAAGTGCTGCAAGGTGGGCCACGCCCTCGCCATTTCTTCGAGTTGATGATCGTCGAGTATCAATCCCGTGTTGGATCGTGAGCAGATTGTTGATGAAGTGGAGACATTGCATATCAGCATTCGCGTCGAGATAGTGAAATGATGCGTTGACATCCGCAGTCAACGACAAGTGGTGGACAGATTGCGTCCATCTTGTCAAAGTACCGAAAAGCTCGCCAAATTCTTCAAGACTGGTGCATGATTTGAGTACAATTTCGACGCTCTTGGACTGCGACGCTCTAATAGCTTTCAAAAACTGTGAAATAAATGACATGGTAAATGACGCAGAGGATGAACGTTGACGTCGAATCCCCAGCGAAGCTGAAGTTCAAGAGACAACAAAGAAATCGAGATTCTGCATAGACCCGAACACTGACAAGAAGTCCGATGTAATTTCGAAAGGGGGGTAATCTGTTATTGTGTTTAGTTTATCTCACAGGCGGAAAGAGCTGGATGATCTCGTAATTGCCTTTGGGGTAACCGAAGTCCAACGACTGAAGCGTGCTTAATAATAACGCACCCCAAACGTCGAATAAGATAATATTTGAAGGTTGGGCTTGGATGGACACGATTCGATGAGTGTCGGAGCATAGTAGTAGAATCTGGCCGCCCCATGAAAGTTCTGATAAGTACGCTTGGTGCAAAGCAAAGGCCTTTCCCAATGGTTGATACTAGTTTTTCCGACAAAATTTGTCTATCGTTGTGGATCAATGGCATCCGATACCCCGAGGGGGTTTACGCACAAACTTCGGTACGCCTACCTGTCCGCGAAGCTCGACACGGTCGGGCACTTCGGGAGGAGATGGAAATGTCAATAGTAAAGGTCGGATGTGTTTCTAATTGCGCCAAAGAACGTCCAGAGCAGGGTCAAAGAACAATTTGCAAGTCATCGAAATGCGAACGAGGTCAGACCGACCTTTGGGTGAATTGTACATGTGTTCACAAAAATGGAGAAGGATTTCTGGTATTTCGAAACAGTGAGGGACGTGGGTCATTTCTCGCAAGATGGTGAGAGACACGGTGGAGTTGGTGGTCGATGTCAATCATTTGAATGAGTGGTAAAGTTGAAGAACTCGGGCCCAGAGTTGTATCGAGGTTGGATTCAGAATATTTCCAGGTCTTATCAATCCTCCCACGCCGATACTGGCCTAGTGTTGATGCAAGTTAGTGCACGAGGTATGGGGGGATGGTTTCATGCATGACCTGAACCAAAGTGCTTATATGTGACACATCTGCCTTGTACGATGTAGTCAGAGCCTGACACTGTCGGTCTTGGAGCTCGCATTTTAGAGCCGTGGAAAAAAATTCAATGGCTAGTATACTGTATGTTAGAGTGATGCAAAGGCCTAATCAAGTTTATCCCGCAAATCCAAAGGCGATTGATTGCAGCATAGCGACAAGTAAGCAGCAAAACGAGTCAACCAGTCTGTGTAAATGAAGCAACAAATACTGTCAAAAAAGATCCAGCACATTTTAAATCGTCCGAGTCAGATGGTATCACAACACGAAATCCCTTGTGCCTTTACAAAAGGCATGCCGCCGCACCAAGCAAAGCAGCCAACACAATACCCATGTGAGCCGTGCTTGCAGCAAACGCACCGTTCGACGATCCAGTGGTCTTGGCCGTTGAGCTGCTTCCCGAAGCAGTTTGTGTTCCCGAAGCAGCGGCGCTGCTTGCGGACGCAGGTGCTGCAGAAGCAAGGGATTTGACGATCGACCAGGAAGCGGCAGCATTCACAGTCGTGTTGCCCTCCTGGTAGGGAAGGAAAGATACAGTGCCGTTGCTCGAGAGTTGCACAAGGGAGCCGGTACTGGCAAAGTATGTAGCGTGGGGATCCTTGATGGTCGGGCCGGCGAGCTGTTGTGTCGTGTTGGTCTAAGGATCATGCTGTGTAAGTAATCATCTGCCATGTCTTGCAATGCACATTACCTCGACGTTGATTACATAAACCCACGACGAATCAGCAGGGATATACGCAAACTCCTGTTGGACCTGGAACAAAATTCAACGCAGGATAACGCATCTCGGCACTCAATACGTACGCCACTGTTCTGGAAGAACGACGTCGCCTGGCCATACGATGCAGGGAAGGAACTACCATTAGAGAGAGGATACGCCTGTGACTGAGGCTGGAAGTACGAATCTGAAAACACCCCAGGATGAGTGGGGAAGTCTCCACAGAAACAAGAATACATACAGTGAATGACAAAGATGTCTGCAGATCCAGGACCGACGCCAGGAACATCGAGGAAATGGATATGGTTCTGGGCCAGGGCCATTACGGGCTGGTAGCTGGAAGGGAACGGCGTCTGTTCGTTGTCGACCCACGCAAGGGGTGTGCTGTTGGCCGCCTTGAGCAGACCCATGTCCAGAGAGTACAAACTTCCGTGGGAGAGGGCATCTAGTGACCCCCTGGAGTTAGTTCAGAAACACGAGGACAAGGGTACGGTATTCACACCACAAGTTAGTGTCGTGGTCCAGGATAGCATCGAAGGAGGTGGTATCAAAGGACCCAGTTGTGACAGCTTGGGTAGACCACGATTTGGCGGTGGCATCGTAGATGTATACGGACGATGGGCTCTTGGAATCGCCATTGAGAACATAGATGGCATTGTTATACTGGGAAATTATTAAAAGTGGAGTAACTGATAGCGGAACGTTTGCACGTACTTGCGAGAGATAGCACGTCGTATTTTTGCCATCAAAAGACCTAAAAGTATGGTCAATCACAGCGCATGACGAGCATCACGTGTTCCTACGGCCTGCCAGAGGTGGTGATGTCTGTGACGTTCCCGTCTGAACAGAAAAAGCTTAAAAGGAGTGATGCATGTACTAGACGAGGGACGTTTACTTGTGGTCCAAGTGTCTTGGGTGCCAGCAAACCAGTCTTTGCCGTCAAGGCCGAACGCGAGCAGGTTCCAGTTGATGTCAAAAGCGACACACGGCGTCGCTTTTACGGTTGCGGAAGCAGAGAGAAGTAAAAGAGAGGCTACGGTGAGTGAGAGCATGTTGTATGTAGCAGAGCAGTCAAAGGAAGGTAAGGAGGAGGAGTGGGTATCGACGTTTCGGTTACATAATTTCCAGTCACATTGACAACGCTCAGCATGAGGGACCAACGCCACAGTGACGTAGCATGTGTTCATGATGACTTATCGATTCTTCTGAAGTACTGTATATCACCAACAACTATCGTGATTGCCTTCTCGCATACAAATTTTGCCTCAAATGCGAAGAGGCGGCCCTCGGGTATCTACCATTTTGCTAGTCAAGAAGAACAGAAGTCGAACGCCGGCGACCCCTCGAGGCCTCCACCCATTCAGACCGTGAAGCAACAGATGATGGAAGACATCAAAGAGGCCCCTAACAGTCACAAAGCTGCCAAAAGTAAAGTCAGTGGAAGACCGCAAGGTTATTCCTTCTAATTGTTCGCCCTGCACAGGCTCTCGGACGGGACGGATATAAATGCGTCGTAACTGGTATGATGCATCGTGGAGCTCCCAAGACAATCGAGGCCCAACTTAAACGAGCTCCGGAGATGACATTTTCCGCTAGAACCCGATGTGCTCACATTATTCCATTCTCTACGTTCTCTGGCGCGTGGCCACGGTGCTCACATCACAATGTGCAACTCATATGAAGATCTTCAGCTTCAAGTCGACTACGCTGCTTCCGTATTGGGCTTTCTTAAGCAGTTCAACTATGATGTTGAAACGTTCAATGGGGAGAAAGTTCACGTCCTGACAAATATTCTTACTTTGAATGGACGTGTTTGATGTGTTTGATGAGCTGGAACTGCAATTTGAAGCCACGGTGAGCCTTACTATTACCATGCATTTTATGAGCCATGACACCGCTTCATTACAGCCTCAGGAAAATGAATACGCAATCAAATATTACGGTAATCCCCTGTACCCCTTCATGCACTCGCCTGTAACACTCACAACCCATAATTCTGAAACTCGCCCACTTCCTTCACCCAATCTGCTTGCCTTGCACGCTACGTGCCGCAGGGTTGCCCAACTGTCTGATGCTGTCGAATATGCGGAGGAAGTCTATCGGGATGCGGATGAAACAGATGTCTTGGCAACTGGCCCATGGTTCTTCAAACGTATCTGACTATCTTCACTTCTCACTGTCGAAACTATACTTCCGAAACCTACCAGAAGTGGGAAATGATGCCGCTGAACAGCTTGTCGGTGATTCGTATACTGACTGCAAGCATAGGACAGGTTGTAAGGGTTATGGGGAGGAATAAGCTACATTACAGTTGTATGTAGTGTCGGTGCGGGTTGATGGACGTACACTAAATGACTATTGTGTAGAGTGTGCGGTTGCACTTTGAAATGTTCACGGAGCTCGCCGTAGATAATCACACAAACACATACTAATTTGGTGGCCATGTCCGTGGACATCCAAATGGTCGCTCTACAGATATCATACGTTGCAATTGGTTCCAAGCAGACGAATCGGGAGCTAGAAAAAATGGCAAGGAAAACGCACGGACGGGCAATAGCCAGTAGGATCGCCGCAGGCCTAGTGCATACTACAAAGCCATGTGCACGGCATGAGGTTGGTACAACACAAGGTCGTGAATCAACGTTGAGAAGGAGAAGAATGTGTGAGACCACCTATCATGATGGTGATGTCGACAATTATTATGCAACTGGGTGAAGGGGCGTGGTCACAAAAGTCGATCCAGACGAAATCGTGGCTTGACAGTCCTGTAGCGGGAAAAGTCGTGGGAGTTACCGCTGAAGCCGTCAAGGGTGTAGCGGCCAGAGCTGTCCCCGGCATGACCATCGTGCGGACTATGTTTGTTGCGCGCCAGATGCAGTCGTCGTGTAGAGTAGAGTACGAGTACGGATAGTATCGGTTAAACGTCTGAGGGTGGGGTTGGCCCCACTCGGTGACTGTGGCAGGTAGCAGCTCAAGTAACATCCGTGGCACAGCATGATTCTTGGATCTCGGGAATTATATTGAGTGTTGGAAACCTTGTGTCCCGGTGCGGTATTCAGCGGCAAATTAGCTGCTACATACCATGGCAATAGTGACAGCTCTTGGTTGGAAGCGACAAAGTCACAAGCTCCCAATGGATAGGGATCACCAGTTTTGATTTGCGTTCGTTCTACGACGTGGTCGCGGGGCAGCTATACTGTGGCAGGCGATGACCGGGGCATAAGTGGAGGTCGGGCGGGGACAGGCTGAGTAGTGGTCAGGGAAGAATGGTACGAGCAAAGAGGCGATGGATTAGCGTGCTCGTCGTCACTGACGTCACGGTTGAGTAGGCAGAGGGAAGTGATTACGTCATCATGAGTTGACGAGCGGACGCCGTGACTGCGCAGTGACTCACATCGAGTGACACAGCAAGTCCCTTGATGAATACATGGTGCATTCCACTGTGGAGCAGAGCGTGCCGACAGAGGGACTTAAGCAGGGTCGTATACGCTGTGAAGAAAATCAGTGACACAGGTGAGACAATTGATCGGACGACGGCGGGCTGGGCTGTACTAGGCTACAGCGCACGGCGACGATGTCCAGCCATGGCGGGAGATTCACAGCCAAAACCGAGAAAAGTAGCTAATTTTTCGCGAGTTTCTTTTCTACATTGTGATCCAGATACCATCATATGTATGTACCATACAAGATCCAATTATTCCAGCCTTAACGATCCGAGCGAATTCATAAAATGCACCGCAAAGGCGCGGCATTACATATCACAGTCCAAAGCGTTGCTGTGGACTGTATCAGCTCGCTTCAAGAAGAAAAAAGCAGATACATACTCGGAAATAATTTCCTTTTATTTGTGTCAAAGGTACTGCAATGAGAAATAATCCGATAGCGATCCTGCGTGTCCTTATTAGTCGGAGAAAGTATCAGAATGGAAATGCAAACGAAACATACGTAGCCTCGACGCCCATAACCTCCAAATCACCCGATTTTGTCGCCCATGGCACTTGGAAGTATGCCACGCTGAAGCCTACGTGAACATACGTGAGCGTTTCCTGAGGATCAGACACAAAGCATTGTTCACACCCCCAAGAGTCCGCGCGAGATTGATCAAAGCGCTGATTTCTCCCTGGACGAAGACGAAATGTCAGCAATCGAAGAGCCAAGCGGTCCTAGGCCAACAATACGAATACCCACATGATGCCGAGGGAAACAGTCGTTGGCATACGCGTCTTCGAAATATATTCAATGAGCAATCGAATCCGTGAATCGAGCCACCTACATATTGCAACGGTGTTAACCATAATTGCGACCTCCGCAATCCCCCAGCCCATAATAACAGCTGGCATGTTCAAATGCTCAAATCCCGCTCCAAGTAACAAAAAGCCGCACAGATACAACGGCATCGCCAGGTAACACATCCTAAAATTCCGACACCATATTCATGATTTCAGGTAGCCTCATTCACCGATACGTACCACAATCGACTCTCAGCTTGAAAAAAGCCATTGTTACGCCGGATGCTGAACCTCATGATCCAGTCGTTTGCAAATCGACCGATCAACTCGCCAATCACGACTGCAATCTAGAGGGAAGAGTCGGCTGAGCAATCTAAATGGTGCAGTTTGACAACCAACTATCGGTGTCGCATATGCACCGGCGACAATGTCCTCAGAGTAGCCGAATCCGACGGGTTGAGGCGTGCCAAGGAACACAACATTGGTTACCTGTGCAAGTTGATCAAAGTTTGGATCATACTTGACAATAATGTGTTCGGATACTTACATTAATTCCGATGCCGAATCCAAAAACGGCTGCCTAATCACGCAAACACGTCAAGTTGTTGAAAGTATCAGCATACACATGGCTTACCTCAAACAAAATCACAAACAAGAACTGAGGTCTCCAAAGAACATCAATGCAGGCAAAAATGACCTTTGACCACGACGCCCTGTATTTCGCCAGTTTGTAGCCAGTGATACCAATAAGCGCCTCCAGACGATATCGAAAGCCCGGTGTTCTATCAAGTTGAGGGCGGGTTTTCCCTCTGTCGTATATTCTATTACAAAGTCAGCTGTTTTGTGCGAACATATTAGTTAAATCACATACGTCTCTTCCATGAAAAATACGATGAGCAAGAGGACGACCGCACTGTAGACACAAGCTGCGCCATAACTCCACCTCCAACTGTATACCGTTTAGCTCCCTTAGTCACTGATCGAAGACCAAAGAGCTTACTTTGCCCGTGCAGCGAGAAAACCAAAAGCAAAAGGCGAAACGAAAGGTGAACTACAACGAAGTTGACAAATTTGGCAATAAATAAAGAGCGGACGCACATGATGAACCCTGAGGTCCACAAATTGAGTTTCCGTGCCTGGAGATGGAATGGATAGATATCCGTGACCACATAAAGACCCTACAGATGAGAATGGTGCCACGTCAAAAGCGATTCCAAATACGGGACAGCGAATTTAGGATCATACAGTGACTTGAGGACACGTGCTTGAATGTCGTTAACATATAGTTACACGAGCAGATAAAAAGACGACTTACGAGAAAAATGAGTTGAGACAGCGCATCGCTAATTCGAGTATTTGTCACCAAGCTATGCGGAACAGGAGACTAGACGCACCGGTAAACGTATACAAATTCGGAGCAAATGTCGCCCCAACTAAAAATGCCAAACCCAATAATTGCGTCCAGAACAATACCGGAAGTCGTCCGAAGCGTCTCATCAATATCACGAAGAAAATGCCTCCCCAACCTTGACAGTCAGTATTCGTCAGTATGCGGTCATAAGTGCATATATGGAACGTTAACAATACCGAGGAGGAATATACTCCAACTGATATATCGGATAGTTAACTCCGCTTTCCATGCGCAGAATGAAACACTTTACTCACTTGGATGTCAAATTGTTTATGACCCCAGTCGTCGTGTTATATTGTTCCGCAAGCCCAAATATCACCGCAATACCTATTCCATGCCCCAGTCCATTTCCATAAGTTTTACTTAGCACGGTTACTCACCAGTAGCAGAACAGAAGTCGGGAACAAAGGCAGCCATCGTGATAATGATGAGGTGCAACATCTTTCGGCGATCACTCCACTGGTATGTCACGCTCTCATTAATGTCGTTGGTCTAAATCAATATACCAACTTGCACGCACGTTTTGAGGGTCGTTTGGATCATCATCCGGTTGTGGCCAGAGTACCACGGACCCGTCTGCAGAGAGCTTGAGTTTTGAAGCCACCGCGTTGCCGAACTCGATCTTGGCTTGTCTGTACCCAAGGTGTGAGCATTCACATGCACATGCGTGTTTGGTAAGGAAGAAGTCCAAAGAAGCTGCATTGACGTACTCTGGATCAACGACCAGTCGCCCGGCAGCATCTTCGTAGTATTTCACCAGATCGATGTCGTCCAGTGGTCGGATGTGAATATCTTCCTTTTTCAGAGAGTCCCCATCCATTGTCTGGGTCCGGTTGAGCTGACCACTGTTCGGCGCTGTCATGGCTGGCAACTGAGGAAGAGCAACAGAGAAGGTGGGGTCTAGAACGAGGTTAAGACATATCAGCGCTTATATGTACGCCCCCACCCCATTTGCTCCCATAGCCAATCGCAAACAGAAGGACGCAGACAGGGACGGGATCACGGTGGCACTGGGCCTTGAAACTCCACCTTAGATCCTCTTCTGATCACGTTGTCGTTGATTGGTATCTCCGAATATGGGCCAAAATTCCCTTGTTCTCGGAAAGACATGGGGATAACTTGACATGTTCAATTCAGTGCACCAGCGCGCCGACGGAACTAGCCGATGTGGTGGTAGGTACTCTTCACGTGAGCGGCGTGACAACGGGACTTATCGTTGGCGCTGCTCCGGTGTTTACATTAATAGACGGTAGGAAACAGCGTCGGACAGCGGCCAAATTCTCACTGCACATCACTCAGAATATTGAAAGGGCAACTCCGGCGCCCCTTCCTTAAATTCTCGGCACAACAAAAAACGCACATCAGGTCTCTCGCAGAGTTGGCAACTTCGCATCATTGAAAGTTCCTGTTCTTCCCATGTATTCGCTTGCCTTTATCACGCTCGTTCAATGTCATTCTAGCATCTCTAACGACATGGGGATGTGTGGGCTTGTCCCACATCGCTTATTCCTCTCGTGAGACCTCGAATATCCGTTGGTGGCTCAGCGTAGAAGATATGGTATCCAATGGCAACTTCGCCACCAGGCTGAGCGATTGGGCCCCGTGTTGATTTTTGCACACCAACATGAACAAATCCACGCTGAACGTAAGTCTATCAGCTTGGTGAATGATCATCCGCTCAACACAGTTTCCCAAATACGTAAATACAGGCAACTTTTTTTTGCCAACGCGAGCACGAAATCTTATCGCTCCTTGAAAGTGACTTTAACACTACGTACGCAATGTTCGGATCAACCCTGAAATATGTGCCGTATGTGGATTTTTCACTTGGTGAATACACTTGCCCTAACTTCGAGCAGCCCCAAGGTGACTTTCACTGAGGTTCGACATATCAAAAAAGCCTCTGATCCGCTAGAGGCGGCCGCGTACCGAAGGTGGCGCATCGGATGTTTGTTCTACCGTGAGCAGAAACTTAAGGATTACCACGACAAACACTTCCCTGACTCATTGGCAACTACTTCGCCAGGACATTGCCGACATTGAAATACCATGTGTACTACAATCCACCTCACCTCGTTAACGCAAGTGCGGGGAAGCGAATGTCTTCTGAAGCCTTGGCGTAGACAACCGCGAATCAACACGAATAAGCGCTCGGAAATAAATCTGGACCACGTATCGTTCGGAGATTTCAGTCCCGATACAAGAGATTTCTTCCTGCTCATCGTGGAACGGTGGAAATATATGACATACTACACGTGACCTCTTTGTCAATATGTCTGGAGAAGCCATCCAAACTTATACATATGCACCTCGCAAAACCGCGTGATATGGGGGTGCTTCATGCGTCTACTGGTCTTTCAGTATTCTGTGGTATGTATCTTCACGTTGCTCCCACACTCATTGGGTTGTCGTGTTTCGGCAAATCCCGCCATTCGTCCATTCTGCAGCCGATTTGCTATCGGATTTGCACCTGTACCTTGTGTCTTTTTCAGTCGAATAATTTTGGCCCTCGCTGGCAACGTAGCCCAAAGTCTCAAACATCGTAAGAGGTGATTGTTTCATGGAAGATCAAAGAAGGGCCGGTCTCCAAGTTAAATTCGAACCGCAAGCTCACGAAGATCTTCCGCATGTTCTAGTCTGCAATTTTCCTCTTGCCTTTCTCATCGTGAACTTCTTTCTTTGACTCTCTGGTAAAGACTCCCTCGTGCAAGTACGTCAAATGAGATACGCTGACAGACGCCAAAAAGGATGGTCTCTATTGCTAACCGAATTCTGAAGAGAAAACGTGAGTGAAAAGACATCCTAATGGGACTTTTGAAAGCATTGATTGGCTGCTCTCAGAAGTCCTATGTTACAAATGCGTGTATCACAAGGGAGTTCCGCATTTCCGCAGACCTGGTCCAATTTCTCGTAAATCAACCCCCACAATCACAGTTTACCCAAGGAGCGGAGGTGATCGAGTGCTGTTTGGAAATGGATTCATAGCAATGATAATCAGCGCACAAGATTAGCCTCATCCGTAGGCGAGAGCCCAACTTCAGTGTACCGATGGTCAAACCCGGCAGAAACAAGTAAGTCGCCGTAGGACTGCATTCCGGACTCTTTGAAAAAACCGGAACATTGACGTTTCGTGTGACTGCCCGAGTCATTTCGGACACGCTCGTGTATCGCTGGGAATATTACATGAGTCAGTGCTCTAATAGAGTCCCGACATGTTCATCTCGACGAGATTCTCATCTGAAATATGTTTATAACAGACCTCTGTGTGTGACCTGTTCCCTTCAAATCTGCAAAAACATTTCATACTATGGCCATCCGTTTTTCCGTGTCTGCTAAACCCCCACTGACTCGGATTTTAGCTTGTTCGCTCAAATTATACCCTAGGGGGGGAATAAGAGGATGGTGCATCCGCCGGAGTTGATCCTCGATCATAACAGCCGTTGGTTACGAGGACCATCTCTCTTTCAACTTCTAGCAAAAGTAGGCATGATCCATTTAATAATCCATCGCTTGGGTTCACTACATTGATCGATGGACATGGCCCCTCTCCCTCGTGACAAGTCAGTCATCCAAGGATGTGTTTGACGACGTGATGATTCGAACCAAACCAAACCAAAAAAAAGGACAGGAGGGCAACTCGCCAAGTTCGAGGCGTTAAGTTATCACAGCAAGCCAATATCGACCCAGTCGAGCCCGATAACTCGGGAGCTACAGGGAGTGATGATCAGTACGTCCTGTGATCTGGTGAGTATCGTACGGAGCGCGATCATCGATGCGATGCAACGTGACAAGACAACGACATACGAAATGCGACCCAAATGCCATTGTCTAATAAAAACGAGCACGACAGAGCGGACGATTGCAAAAGGAGGGAAGCTACATATCCATATATGTTATGAGTGTGCGAGAGAGGGAGCCAGATGTTCAAAAGGAGACGATGGAAAGCAAACGAACTTGAAGCACAAGAGTAGAAAGACGTGTTGAAAAAAAGAAAGAAGACTAGACAGACGAGAGCAGAAGAAAGCCCTAGACAACCACTATGGGGTATATATACATGTGAAAACAAAGAGACTGCCGCACGTCGTCGCGTACGTCTTGATTGGCAAATGCAAGTGGAATGCGCATCGATATCTTCCGACCTGTGAAATTTTCGGCATAAAAATGAAAAGGAAAAAAAACCCCTTAGGATGTAGGTCAAAACGACGAAGAAAAAGAGGGCGAAAGTGAAATGGTGGGCGAGACGATCACTGCTTGCGTTCCGGCACGACGGGCATCCACGGTCCCTCGGCCTCTTCCCCAATCACAAACTCGATCTCGTCCTCCTCGTCCTCCCCCTCACAATCCTCGCCATCACAATCGACCTCTGTTTCGCCGTGCTCACCCTCGGCCTCTCCATGCTCCGTGTACGCGTCACCGTCGTGATCGATAACCGGTTCAGCATTCGTGCCTTCCTCGCTGTCGTGTCCCGTAACCAGACTCCTCTGCGCACCTGGCAACACGTACATCTCCCATTGTCTTCCCCCCATCCGTACCCAATCTCCGTTCACTTCGACCACCGTTGACCGGTTCAGCACCTCTCTTACCATGTCCTCATTCGTATGTAGTTGCTGCACCCGCTTGAATGACGCTAATAGTGGAATAGGGATCCAGCCCTCATTGTCCATCTACCGTGACAGAGCGTCACAAGGAGCGACGGTAGACATGGACCCACACTCACCCTTTGCCGAAGGAAATAGTCTTGTGCCATGTTCTGTGGGCTCAGATAGTATTCCAACTGTCCCAACAAGCAGTTCTTCATAGCAGCCACCGTATAACTGGACAACGCGTACGAAGCACGTGGCTGTAGCGCAGACGAAACAGTCTCGTACGGTTCGAGTTCTGGCGGCGCATAAGTAACGTGACCATATCCATTCGCCATGTCCATCGCAGGTGCTAGTACCTCGAATGGTGCGTGATGAGATTGTGGTGGCGGCGGCGGTTGTGGCGGTCGTGCATGTTGATACGACGCGGGACGCTGATGATGGAAAAAGCTGCCTCTTCCACGGGCGCCATAGAAGCGTCCTCCGAACCCTCTCCCCCGTCTAGGGGAAAACCCACCTCGCTCATGTCCTCCATAGCCGGGGAACGAGCCACGTCGCGGTCGCGCATGCCTCGGCGCATCGTTTTGTACCTGCTGTTCCGAAACCTCCTTATCTTCCTCAATGCCGTTTTCGTGACGCCAGCCAGGCTGTCGCATGACCCAAGTCCTGTCAGCATATGGCTCACGGACTATCTCCCGATGGATCTCCCGCGTACGCTGCTTTTCCCGCTCGCGCACCTCCAAACGTGCAACATTGGGAGCATTCCCGCGTCCACTGTGATCACCGAATCCGTAACCGTAATCTTTAACTTCCCATACATCGCTCGTAGTCGATGCAGTCTCGGACTTGTCCATCGAACGATCGTGGTAAGGCGTCTCGTGTAAAAGTGGAGCGTTGACGACATCGGGTTCATGGGTGACATTCTCCGCTGCGGACTCGGTCGGGTCGTTCGGAGGCAGAGACGTCGTCGAGGGCGATGGTGAAGACCTTGGGCCGTCGAAATCTTCGCTATGAGTGGTACCAAATTCCCACTTGCTTTCCTTCTTGGCCCCATTGACCTCTCGCGAAGGGGGACTATGCGCGTCTTTGGCACCATCGTTGGCAACAGGCTGGGAGGAAAGAACTCTGGGCAGCGACGGGGCCGAAGACTTGCGGCTCGCAAGCCGCGATGGCCCAGGCTCGTCAGGACTCACCCCGATCGAAAAGGTAGTGAACTGCTCCGTTGTATGCTCCACGACGGGGTCTGAACGCTGTTCTTCTTCGACAGACGCATCGTTCGTATCCTCCTGGCCCTCTGGGAGATCAACAGTACCAAACATGACACTTCTCGACTGTTTGGTCTGCAAGCCATTCTGACCCTGCGTCGGGTTATCGGACGACACGGATTCTGTCGTGACAACGGGAGACATGCTACCGAGTTCGGTATTATGCAGGGCGGGATGTTCGGAAGGATTGACATGATTGGATGACATGGGAAGTTGATTTTGGAAATGACTGAGGGCGAGCGCCTGTAAGATATCAGTACCCCAGTATAATGAGGGGTGTCTGTACATGTAGGCAGGGTAAGGTGGATAGTGGGGATAAGGTGGGGTGCCTTGGACGGAATGGGGAGGAATATACGGAGGAGAAGCATGACCTGCGACATGAGCGGTGGTGAACTGGGAAGGGATAGCGAATTGGGGGAGAAAATAGCGGGGAGGCATGTCTTGTACTGGAGATATGGGTTGGTGTCGATAGTAGGGGTCTCCTTGAGGAGGGACGGGGTCTGTCGGAGGGAAAGAGGTTGATATGTGATTTGGAGGGTCAGGCAAAGCAGGGGTGGAAATATTTTTCGAGGGACCCGGGTTCTGGTTGTCTAATCTGAGATCGGGTGGAAGAGGGTCGTCCTGTGGCAACGTGCGGCCACGGATCTGCAAACGCGGACTAGAGGCCGAGCTGGCAGATCTGCTCTCTGCTCTGGACTGGGAGGCAGAGTGGGAATTCTGGGAGAAAGAGCTGCGTACGCGGGAGAGGCGCACGGAGCCGGATGGGGAGTAGGCATGGCGTCGAAAGGACGCTGCGCTATCTATAGTAGATATAGTAGATTGTGAGGCAGGGGGAGTCAGCAAACAAAGGCAAACACCTACTTTGCCTTGAGGGTGCGGCGGAGAGGAAGGGAGAGTCGTAGGCTGGGGAGGCGTTGCTATGCGGTTCGGCGCCTTGAAGATGGGGCCATGCTGCGGGGTCGGTGGCGGGAAGCGGGTTAGTGCTCGAGGAGGACTGGCGGGAGAGATGGGGCGGCACGCGGACGACGAAGGGATCGTGTTCGTCCTGCTGGTCGAGGATAGCGAGCTGGGCAGAGAGATCAGACGGGGGTGATCGAGGGGGGATCGCGTCATCGCGGGTTGGCTGCGAGGAAGCGACGGTGCGCGGAGGGGGCATCTGGGCATTCTGGGGAGCAGCGTGCGCCTTTTGCTCCTTGATGCGCTCTGCCCAGACATTGACGTGAGGTGGCTTTAGGGACGAGGCTGGGTGTGCTGGGGCGGGATTGCTGGGCTGAGTCGTCGGCTGCTGCTTCCGCTGGGGAGTTATCGAGGACGAAGAGGTGCCCGCCCTTTTTGCACGTTGAGCGTAGGACTCGTTTGGGTTGCGCACGGACGAGACCATTCGGGAACAGCGTCAGTCACCGTCCCACACCGGCTCCCCTCTCACTCGCCATAACATTATATAATCTCGTAGATCCATCCCGATCCTGCCTCATTTCCCACGCACCCCCATCCTGAAGCAATACGTCATCCCCATCCTGCCTTCTTCTTTGCCGAACTGTGCCCAATTGTATTGCCAACAAAACGGCGGTACAGTCGACCCGAACACATAGCTTCCACTCATGTACACGAACAACGGCACGTTGAGGCCCAACACATCCATCCCTAATCCAAACCAACCCAGACGTGCACGGGTCCTCGTCCCAGCCTTCTTCTTCTGCCTCACAGGACGAAAGACTCTTCCTTATATTACATCCAAACCCAATCAGGACGTTGAAGGTCCAGTTCCTCTCATACCAGCCGAGGCACGTTGAGGCCATCATGCGATATTATTACGCATATTTAATACCTTGGCCACGAGATTAGCTACGCCATACCAGTACTTCATAATCTCACCTGTAGTGTGAGGCCTTGTATGGGCCCTGAACAGGGATGTCCAGATATTTCGATTGCTCCGGCGTAAGCGTGGTCAGCTTGACATTCAGTTGCTCAAGGTGGGCACGGGCAACCTCCTCGTCCAGCTCCTTTGGCAACATGTGCACTCCCACTTTAAACTTGCCATGGTTCGTCCACAACGCAATCTGAGCAAGGACCTGGTTGGTGAACGAACAAGACATCACAAACGAAGGGTGTCCAGTAGCACATCTGTCAAATATCCTCATAAGCATACAACTCCTTCGTGTTCCATCAATCACCTACCCCAAGTTGACGAGGCGGCCCTCTGCAAGAAGGATGATATGACGACCTGAAGGCATCGTAAAGCGATCCACCTGAGGCTTCACATTCACAACTGTCTTTGCATTTGCCTTCAACCACGCAACGTCGATTTCAATGTCAAAGTGACCGATGCTATGATAATGGTACGTCAGCAAACTCGTCAGCACCAATAATAATCGAGCCACAAACTTGCAGACAATAGCATCCTCGGGCATCTCCAGAAAGTGCTTAGCAGTGATAATATCACGGTTACCCGTTGTGGTCACAAAGATGTTACCGCGAGGCGCCACATCTTCCATAGTGGTGACTTCAAAACCAGCCATGGCAGCTTGCAGCGAGTTGATAGGGTCGATTTCCGTGATCACAACACGAGCGCCATAAGAGCGAAGAGACTCGGCACACTGCCATAGCCAATCAGAATCGACAACGTTCTAACCCGTAATCAGGAGAACGTACCCCCTTGCCGACGTCACCATAACCAGCAACGACAGCGACTTTACCAGCAAGCATGACATCTGTGGCACGCTTGATACCATCGACAAGAGATTCGCGACATCCATAATAGTTGTCGAACTTGGACTTGGTGACAGAGTCATTGACATTGATAGCAGGTACCTTGAGGGAGCCCTCACGGAAAGCCTTGTAGAGATGATGGACACCAGTGGTAGTCTCCTCAGAGATCCCCCGGACATCTAAACAGATAATCATACGAACCGATCACAGCAGATGGTAGAGTGGCCTACCGTCCAAGTACTGGGGATATTTGTCGTGCACAAGATTTGTAAGATCACCCCCGTCGTCCAAAATCATGTTCAGATGTTTACCACCAGGGAAAGCAGCAAGACTCTGTTCAATGCACCAGACGTATTCCTCATCTGTCTCGCCCTTCCAAGCGAACACGGGGACGCCAGTTGCCGCAATCCTGAAAACATCTGGTTACATGCTACGAAAACTAAAGATGTAGTTGACGCTCACGCAGCGGCAGCATGATCTTGGGTAGAGAAGATGTTCTAAACAAGAGATCAAGGGCAAACATTCATAAAGCGTCGGAGATACTTACGCAAGAGGACCAGGCAACTTCAGCACCCAACGCAGTCAGAGTCTCGATCAAAACAGCAGTTTGGATCGTCCTTGAGCAAAGACAATCAGATCTAAAAAATAGTCGTCGAAAATTCATTCGTACATGTGCAGGCAGCCTGCGATGCGGGCACCCGTCAATGGCTTGGAGGCGCCGTACTACATGTGGTAATGAGCAACGTTAATGACATGCGACATGTGCGATGGGTCACCTTTGCCCGCATATACATAAGTCCGGGCATCTCATGCTACAAACCAGTAAGCATGTGTCGTTCTCAAGCAACATCAGGCCTACCTCTGCGATCTCGATTTCCTTGCGACCAAAGGCAGCAAGGGAGATATCTTGATACTCTCGCGTCAGATAACCACTCATGCATGTCAGATAGTACCCGCTGCATACCTGCGACTTTGTAGACCATGTTTTGCTGTAGCGATCGACGTCGATGAGGGAAGAACGAACAATGCTGGCAGCGTCGACGCCACTTTTATTCTCGTCTCCACGTGGCCATCCGTGGGAATACCTGTTCTTATTGGGCGTTTGTCTCGGTCGGCAGGCTAGTGTCGTCCTTGTTTTGAGCGACAGCTACCGTTACCTGCACTGCACTGTCAGAGGTTGCTGGCGGGACGACAAGTGGACGAATCAGCCAACATGTGTCAAGAACCGCGAGTCCATTCTTCGGCACCGCACCCCAGGTGTAAGTTACTGGAGATAGGCACGTACATTTCGAAGCAACCATATTATGCGTCTCCGCTCATCTGTCGATCGGCGGCACGTTTATTAGTTCAGTATTCATGCGAACCCGAGAAGACGACCGATGGGCAAATACGTACTCATTGTTTCCCTTTCTCGCGCATATTCCGAATGTAGGTTGGTGTTTTCCTCCGGGCACTCAAGAGCTCAGGAAAATTCCGTGGCATTAGATGCGCCCACCAGCCCGCTGTTGAGATCACTAGATACATCACCATAGACGCCAAGACGGGTGAAATCGAGATACCCGATGGACTTAGGTTCGTGTCCTATTCCTTTCCGAGTGTCCCGTGGCAAGATCATTAGCCCTGGAACAGCCCCAGCCCCGAAGGGAAGCGTTGGCAAGACGTCCACTTGTATCGCAAGCTTGAGCAATGATAATAATTTTTCTGTTGGAAAAAATGTGTCTCAAGTGCTCCGCGGTCTTCGAGAGGTGTGAAGGGGCCTTGTTTTGATTGGTTACGTATGTTTCATGATACACGACATCCTCGAGGCAGTCTGAACCCCGGAGTTCCTGTTTCTGCTGTCTATCTATAGATTGAACCTGTCCAGGTGCAGGCCAAAAGATCTTGCCGCTCGGGATTTGTTCGGGGTCTAGAGGACGAGCTCTGATAGTAGCTAGGGGAAAAACCGAGGTCCAAACGTGGCCACCATCTTCGTGGTCAGGTGGTATGTATTGCCACGGAAACTGTCCCCGGCGATAATGATGTACGTAACAGGTCGGTCACCATACATGTCTGTTCCAACACCGTCTGATCATCCCGGATCGCGGCGTTCCTCATCCGGAAAGCACGGTAACGGCCTTGGTGCGTATGTAACACTTCTGCTCCCGAAACGGTGTGACGTGTACCATCTCATGGCCTCGTGCCTCGGCTAGGCGCAGGCTGTGCTATTTGACAACCCATCGCTGGGTTGATGCGTGCACATCAACAGTGATGCGCCTAGCAATGGTACCCCATACAAATTGTCCTAGAGATGCATCCCCGACCCGAGGAAATGGACGACTATCGCCCCATGTCATCCCCTTATGCCCTTCCTAGTGCTTATGTCTCGAGCATGAGTGCAACATCCAGCCTCTCCGGTGCCGTGGGCGAACTGGATATTCCCCCTCAACTCCGGAATCCTACTCCACATCATTCCTTCCATCCATATCGTACGCCCACGCTGCATCAGCGGCAGACCTCCTCACACTCGGATCTTCCGTACTCGCATCTCATCCAGGGCCCTAGCCCACGACCTTATATCAGCCACTCGACGCCCTCACCCACCATGGAGGAAGAGATCAAGATTCTGCGCAAGAAAGTTCGTGAGCTCGAACTCGTCAATGATCACAGCCGGCTCCGTATCAAAGAGCTTGAGAGCGAACTCGCTCGCGGAAGTCCCACCGATTCCCCCATGAGTCACTCTAGAAATTCCTCGCTTACCCCCTACCCCACTCAAAATACGCCCACCCCTCCATCAACTCATGGCTCCTGGAAGGCGCGCACGGACGCCCGCATTCGGCTCTTTTGTTCTCTAAATCGCGCAGGAAATGCTCTTTGTTCTTGGCATGATTCTCGGCGTGAGCGCCGAGCGTACCCGCCTCGTATGGCCCCGCCAGGTTGCCTCAATTGCGGTTGCACCTACGAAGAAGCTCTCTTCGAAGAGAGTTTATCCCGCCACGGGGTCGGCAGCTATCATCCCGGGGAAACTGTCCGCATGGACCCAGCGCTGCGGAATCCCCTCCTACGTCTGTTGCAACAGCGCTACGGCTATCGGGATGGTGACTTTGAAAGGGAGCCTAGTACGGGAGAGTGGGTTGAGGGGGAAGGCCACTTGGTTTGGGAGCAAAAATTAGCCGCCGGCGCCCTCAGCGTCCGAAAGGCCCGAAACGAAGATCGTCGCTGAATCTTTCCATTATTCTCTTTTCTCTTCCATTATTTCTGTTTTCCTTCTCCTTTTTCTTGGTTCCAACTACCCCTTACGCTCGGACAAGACCTAATGTACGAACCTGGACTATTTACGTACCTTTCATGGACTCTATGACTTTTCTAATGAACAATCCCTTTCTGCTTGTATTACCGCTAGCATTGATACTTTTACCTCGTAATCTACCATTACCTACGACAATGCTTGTTACATGTTACCATTAGACAAGGGGTATATTTAATTCTACACGATATCGAGTTATCGACGTGCTCTACCAATCGCCAATCGGTGATTGATCCGGTCCATTGAGTCTCCGCTGTGTTTGGGAGGAAACGAATTTGACGCCGTTTCTATGCTCGCTATAGCACAAGGTATCGACCGATCCCCCAATGCCAAAGTTAATCAGTTTAAACGCTGGCGCCACGTTGACTGGGTTTGAACTTTAGCTGTCCAATCCGACTTGCAGGATGTTTTCCGCCCTGTTTCACGCGTCGCAGCCGACGAAAATTGAACCACGCGACTTGGGATGGTGGACAGAAACGGCGGGATTCCAAATGGAGAAATGCGCCACACCCGCGAAAGTTTCACCTCAGCGCACTCGTCTTGCAGGCGCGGATCCCATGTGCAGCGATGACAAGGTCAACATGGGCAGTCCTCCTAGCTGCGTTCGGGTCTTGCTACCGCTGCCGCGCGGAAGCAACTCACACGTGGAACATACTTGGTTGGAACTGTCGTCCGTGAAACAGACTGTGGGGCACAGCCCCGGTTGCTCGAGGAAGGACAGATGGTTTAGGCACCGGTGCGCCTCGCTTACAATGGACCGAAGGTGGTTGTGAGTCTGGATGACTTGTGATTTGTTTCGGGAAGATGAAGAGAAATGAACAAGCCCTGTTAGGCCCTGTTCCACCAGAGACAGTGCTACTGTATGAGCTGGTAAGTACGTCGGCAGCGAAAAAAAATTAAAGAAAACAATAGCCTGATAGTGAAGCGTTGTCGATCTTATCAGATGTATCTTGATCGTAGCATTAATCATTTCGCCAGGTCCTGAACGCCATTCGTTGAATGATCGCGCACGGTGTAAAGGCCGCCTTTTTGGCGGGAGAAGACTCATTTGACAAGCACCTCCTTGATCGTAGGCATGAGCACGGTGACACGATCGACTACGATGAACATCGCAGGACAAGACGTCTAGTCACGACTGCATGATTGCCTCTCCTCAATTAAACAAGGGACGAGTATGCGTGGCAGGGCGCAGCATCTAGCGGCGGTACCACTAGTTCACGAAGAGTATAGTTGCTACACAACGACATTCGCCAAATAAGATTAGTGAGGAACAACTTCTGGCCGATCCTCGTGCCAGTTGCCTCACCGACCCGCAGCAGAGGTAGCAAAACTTCACTGAGATTGAACTTTGGATGTCCGCATATCAGCGGGGATATTTGGACACGTAACGATCACGTAAATCGGTCCTCCGTTGCGGAAAAATAATCTTTCTCCGGGCTTCCGGGCCCTCGGCCATTCACCTCAGTAACGGTCATCTCCGGCCATAGCCTGAAACGCGGTGCTCTAAACGGGAACAGAAGAACTCTCCGAATCAGCGCTCTTTTGTTCAGATATCTCTCCTTGTCCTGACGTGAATTCTCGATACGGTTCTTGGCGCGGGTATGCGCACAGACGATCAGAGTCTATCAGCCTTCGACCACGGAATTCTTTCACTGCATCGTCAACTGGAAGCTCTGCCTGAGGTCGTCCCCACGATAACGGAGCGCTGTGTCAACGTAGGCTAGATGGTTTCATCCAGCGCGAATTCTCTGGATATATGAATTAGCTCGTTTAGCTGTGCAGGATCTATCGTTGTTCCATTTCAGTGCCTGTTCCCTTGCTGCGCGCATTCCTGTTGCCTCTTCTGTTGTTGTCCGTTCTTTGCGGTAGCTTATTTTGTGTAACTTTCTGTCCGATCATCGATTCTGTCTTACTGACAGGTCGATTGGCAGCGCTCGGATTTACTACTTAGCCTAATGTTGACTTTCACTTTTGTCACCTTCTGTTTTGGCACTGCCAGCTTTGCGTGCCACCGTCTCCGTGACGCTGTCATCCCTCCTTTGTCTACGACAGATACACCGCGGCGCAAAGAACGACGTTCCATTTTCGACTGACAGCGGATTGATGCGGTGTATGCTCCTCCTGTTCGTTTCCAGCCATCTCGGCGGCTGCTTGGCATGGTCTTGGGCCACCCATCAAACACCGCCGGACCATACATCGCGCATCGCAGACAATATCCAAAACACTTTTGTTGACGGTGACGTTGCCTTCATATCATGTCACAAACTCGTGTGTGCTAAAACGATAACCAAAGCCGAACTCTCGGAGGCGGGGATAAATGCCCTCTTCATGAACAGTGGTATGCTCCTGAAACGCTGCCCTCAGCTCTTCGGCCTATCTCACCGCGTTCAAAGAGGCCCTCCAGTCTAACCACCGTAAGCCAGATTGCTTCCAGAACGCCGTCGCCTCGGTAAAAGCCCGTTGCGAGGAGTCCCGGATGGACGAACAAGAACGTATCCAAGGTACATGTTTTCTAGGCCCCCTATATGCTATCTAATCGCGCATATAAGCTGCTATCAGTATGACCATGTGTGAACTTGCAACCGCAAGACATTATCTGCCGCCAATGGAATGTGCCGCATATGCCACCGTAGATCATGTAAATTCTCCGCCTAAATTACAAGCCCAATCACGATGCGTCGAGTACGCGATTTTATCTGCGTCAGCGGAAGATGAATTGACCGCTAGACAATAGTGCCCTTTCTCGAAGCGCTCAATTTTGGTCGAGTTATTCGGGCTATCTTCGTGAAATTCGTGCGTTGAAACGATTCACGGGATGGTTCTTCTGATGGTCGCTACCAGCTCAGCTTTGCTTCACGTTCAGAAGGTGGATTGAAATCGGTAAAGAAGTCTCATACACTCCGTTATGCCCGTCAGTTCATGAAAAAGGCGGAAAGACACCGCGAAAGATATTTATAGAAATATCACTGAAGAGAAGGCGATCTTCGTGCGGTTTTTAATGGAACGGGAGAAAAGCTCCAAGACAATACAACATGTATGGGAAAAAACAGGGGAGGTGCGAACATTTTCCTTGTAAAAACGGATTTTTCGTCGTATGATTGGACGATAAATCTCGCCTATAGGACATTCGTTCCATACTGGAGAAACTCCGCTTGGCATCCAATGAAATGAGGGATACCTCGGACATGTTGGCCTTATCCATCCTCAATAACTCTCAATCGGTATGCGTTTGACTGTGTTCCGACCCGGATATTAACTTCTCCCAGCTTCTCACAGAGGTGAAGTATGCGATTCAAAAAATCGAGGATCGAAATGGCGTCGATCGTGAAGCCATGATGTCAAAAGTATCAAAATTCGCTGATTATGTGTGCGTGATACGAGGGTGATTCTTCCTAGCTTTATAGCATGCTCGAAAGCGTGGAACGCGATGTATGTCTTCATCAGCTTGCTGGACGGACGATTGATGATTTGCAAACTCGTCCAGCATTCCGACCATCTCCTCGGGCTGGTGTCTGCCATCCAAACGTCCATCACGTTTGAAATAAACACAGCACTGGCCTTAATTAAAGACGAAGGTCTCCGAAACATGGACGTCATCGTATGTAATCACTCTTCATGATCATCCGGGACCTAACATGATCTCCAAGGCGCATTTAGAGCGTCGACTGAACTTGTTAGAGGGTGGCCTTTCCGCGATGCAAAACGTTAGTGCCATACTTACTTCCAACTTCTCTCATAAAACGATGCTTCTCTAGTCTTTGGAGCGGCTCGTGGGATTAACAGAAGATTCGTCGAGGTTTCTCGAAGCGTCCCTTTCACAGGCACAGGCTGTTCAGGTTATCCAGGATGACACCATGATTTCCATGGCTCGACTTGTAGAGACCGTCCACTTGCTGACCCAGACGACGCAAGCCGAGATTGTGTCAATTAATCAGACGGCTTCTTCAGTGAAAGCAAACCTCAACCGAGCTCCCCGTATGGAATGGATGATGGCTGTACTAGTCTCATCACTTCATTTTTTCCCTGGTTTGTGTTTCAGGCTTGTTCCGTTGCACTTGAACTTCTCTTTGTGGCATAGGGATGTCGTTAATCGGCTCCGCGGTGAATTCCCACTCACTGCATCTCACTTTTCGCATCATCTGTGCGCTCTGGCATGGCGTCCGTTTCTTCGCCTCGTTATTTGTGGTAACAGAAACCGAGTTATACAGACGCTTTACCTGATGTCTTGTCTAGAGCGCTGTTATACTCATCAACGCCAGGCGCCGGTGGTCGCCGCGAATGGCATCGAGCGATCGAGAGGCCTCTATGGAGACGTGGGACGAGATGGATGTCAAAACCCTTGTCCATCGACCGACGAGATCGAGAGCTAGGCAGCGATTCCTTCGACCTCGCTACTCCCGAATACCAGATCGACTTTGCCGACCAAGCGAGGACGCCAGGTTAACCGCGATCATGTGATGTCCTATTTTGGTTGGGGCCAGGAAGTTTGAATGAGGGGCAATTCTGGGCAATGTACAGATCCACCGGGCCAGTAGTGGTATAATTTGGAGTCTCGATCCCGTCCATTGAACAGCGATCATGCTGAGACACTCGTGTGTTTGCTTCGCTGGATGCATGCCAGCCTCCTAACTTGATTGATTGAGGTAGCGTGACGTGGTGAGGATGGAGGGATGCGAGCACGACACAAGGGCGAGGATGTTGGCACCACCGAACGAGCAGCGTACCTTAGACGCGTGGAAGGAGCGAGGACACTGCAAAATAATTAGAAGCTGTGGCGCGACGAGTCACTTGACCGTTGTTTACCAAATCACCAAATAGGGTCAACTTTACCTGGAGAACTCTCTTACCTTTTCCCAGCCATGAATGAGCACCGTAGCCCTTTCGGAAGGGCCACCTTTCCAGACAATCCAAATGGCGTCGCTGGGGGCTATAGATCGAGGCCGTCAGAGGTATCTGGCTCTATTCGCTGCCCTTGCGATTGGCTCACGCATACACGGCCTAGATACGGCATCGAAACTATCAAAACAAAACAGCCAACACATTCCCCCATGCGATACCGCCACGGTTTCGAAACCAAAACACATCAGAGCGTGCAGTAGCACCGCCAGGTTTTTGCAACCCATCACCTATGTGAGCGCTCGCGCAGTGCTGTGATTGAACGTTGTTGATTTTGCCAGACCATGTCCCGGGGTTGTCGACACCTGTCTTCCTTTGGCCGCACCACCATGCTCCAACGACCAGATGACCCTACAATTAAAACTCATGCTCGGACTCCCCACTTCCCCAAACATACCCATGCAGATGCACCACGTGAGCGTCTTCCGCTAACCAAGGCGCAAGCTCACCTCTGCGCAGCCCATCAGTAGCCCAACCCCATCATCTCAACCCCAAAAAGCAGAAGTCATCTTGCCTCCTCCGAATCAAGTGGATTTGTCTCGACCCCCAGGCTTGCCAATACCGAATGGTTTTAGAGGGGGTTATAACCGTTCTTCCATCGTGAGCCGCTCATCTATGGCATCGTGTCCCTGACGTTAACTTTTCATGTTAGAGAGTCCATACGCAGCGACTGGACAATTCTCGTTTCGAGGATCACAATGGGCCCGTGGTGGCAAGTGGTGTCATCTCCCCGCCGCCACCGGGTGCCGTTCCCAAGGCTAAGCTACCTGGAAGCAATGTTGTTCCTCGCTCGCCGTCGACTGCTTCTAGTTCTTTGTCTGAAGACCCATGTAGCTCTTCTGTGGTCTTCAGCAGCGATACAACATTCACCGTAAGTCCCTGGTTCATCATGTATACATGTTCTGACATGAAATAAAACGACAGTCTGTAGACACCAACAATTCCGAAAAGGTGGTACAGAGTCCCACTATGATTCCGGGGGTTTGCAGGGATTATATGAGGGGACGTTGTTTCAGGATCCGATGTCGATTTTCCCATCCACCACTACCGGATCGGGTGAGCGATTTTTGGATATAATTGAATCGTATCTAAGCAATCTCGCTAGCCTGACAATGCACCAAAGCAACGAACGGAGCAGATTCCGACTGTGTTTTATAGTGCACCCGGCCGGCCCATGCGACAAGCCCCAGTTGTCTCTGAAACCAAGCCAGCGCAGCAGACTCCGGCTGCGTCTAATAACGCACCCAAGCAGACAATGCAGCAGACGCCTGCTGCATGTGTTAACCCACCCAATCGAATGGCACAGCAGACACCAGCTGCGTGTGTGAACCCACCTAATCAAACGGCGCAGCAGACAGCGGCTGCGTCTGATAATGCATCCAAACAGCCCACACGGCACACCATCGTTGTTTCTGACAACGCACCCAAGCAGTTGGCACGACGTACCACCGTCGCCTCTGATAGTACACCCAAGCAGCCTGCGCAGCGGACCCCGGTTGCGTCTGATAAGCAACCAATGCGGCAGATCCCCGCCAAGCCTGACAATAATCTACGCAGGAACTCAACATGGCCAGCCCAAGCTCCACAACATGCCGTAAAAACATCTGCTCACATGGATGGCCCAAGAAACGGCTACATACCTCCAAAGCACAACCACCCATCAAGTACGGATGCAGAACTGCCGCCGAAACCGAAACAACCATATGCCACTACCATATCCGATCACATCAAGGTCCGGTTTGATGAAGGTTTCGAGGTTCGGGAGGTGGTGACTGGCTTCGAGAGCCGGTGGGTGCATCTTGGGAACATTTCTGGGTCTGTCACCTCTGCCGCTCTCAACGAATTGCTTGCTCCATACAAAGCGGACCCAGTCAATCTTCCTGATTCGTTAGGGAAACCTGTCATCACCGTCAAGGTTCAGTTTGCCTCTCCCGCAGATGCGGTCAAGGCTGTGACGGACCTGAACGGGATCGAGTTAGCAGGCAAAACCATTAGTGCTAAGTCGGCCATCAACAACTCTATCCGTGGAAGCACGATCGTCAGAGACACGGTTGCTCAGCTCGTATGGGAGTGTCCGTCTCGAGTTGGCTACGTTGGCTATGATACGTTGAAGGAAGCCGTGGCTGCCATGGAGTCGATAAACGGGAAACCGTGCGAAAACTTGATCGTCACTGGTCAGCTCTATGAGGGATTGCCCTGCATCGGCGCATTCAATGTCATTTTCAAGCACATCCCTGCTAGCATGACCGAGCGGGGTTTGCGCACATTCGCAAACTCAGAGTCGGTCATGCTGGGACGTCCAAATTACGAGTCTCTGGACAAGGCGATCAAGGTCATTCACTCGAGGCTGGAAGAATATGGGACACTCATTGGGTTTGACCTCATTGATCCTCCCTTCAGATATGGGATGATCAAAGCATGGGCTCAATATACGACCCCTGCCGAAGCTCAAGCCGCTCAAGATGACTTTAATCGCCGACGCCCAAAGAGTATAGGGCACACGATTCTCTCTTGCCGCCATGTTGTCAGCGTCTCTCATGTGCTCAGCGCGGCCATTTACAAAAAGATACGCGAAGATATCGGATGGTTACGCGATTCATGGCACTTTAGATATGGCCCGAGCGTCTCTATCAGAGAAAAGACGAAAGAAAACACCGACGGCGATTGCCCTGCTCACATCAAGATTTCTTGCGATCAGTCCGAGACGTTGAGTGTCCTCAAGTACGAGTTTGAGCAAATGTTACGCGGCCAGACGATCACACTCGAGAACAAGCCTCTCTGGGACGACTTCCTTGTTGCCCCAGCTGGTCGTATTTTCATAGCCAAGATACAGGCCGAGTTTCCTGGGATCCAGATTCAAGTACAATCCAACCGACGTGTCATCACGTTGGTGGGTCCCATTGCGATGAGGCAGCGTGCGCGCGCGGAAATCGTTCGCAAGATATCGGAACTCAAGGCGCTACAAGTCTGGAATATCCCATTGTCCGGCCGAGCTCTACCCATTTTCCTCAGTGCCGAGCTCTCTAATCTGCAGGAACTTGTTGGACCCGAGAACTGCATGTTGGATTGCAGCAATCGCATGCTCGTGGTTCGAGGCAACGACGAGGCATTCCGGTTAGCATGCTCGGCCATTGAGACCGTCCAAAGCCGACAAGAGGCCGAGGACACGCGGTCGGACGCCATCTGTCCCGTGTGCTTTGGCGAAGCGATCATGCCTATGACGCTCGCGTGCGGTCACCGTTGGTGTCGCGCCTGTCTCAGCGGCTACCTCACGTCGGCGGTGGAGAACAAGCTGTTCCCACTACGATGCCTCGGCAACGACGCCACGTGCACGCAATGCATTCCCCTCGGCCTATCACGCAAAGTCTTGTCCACGGCCGACTTTAACGCGGTGCTCGAGGCCGCGTTCTGGATGTACGTCCACGGGCGTCCGGACGAGTTTTACCACTGTCCGACGCCGGACTGTGCCCAGGTGTACCGCGCCGCGCCGCGCAACGCGGTGTTGCAATGCCCGTCGTGTCTGGTGCGCATCTGTCCTGCGTGCCGGATCGTGTACCATGATGGGATGACGTGCGAGGAGCGAGACGTGGCGGACGACAAGTTGTTCAAGGCGTGGACGATGGACAATGACGTGAAGAGTTGTCCGGGCTGCAAGACGCTGATTGAGCGGAGTGAGGGGTGCAACCATATGACATGTACGCGTTGCCAGACGCATATATGTTGGGAGTGTCTGGCGACGTTCCCCCGGGGTCAGGGCATCTATGATCACATGCGCATGCAGCACGGTGGTATCGGACTATGATGGTGTGGTTTTCTTGTCCTTTTTTTCTCTTTTCTTTCTGTTTCGTTTGGTTCTCAAATGTGCTATGTTGTATCTCCATCATTCTTGTGCTTATGATCAGTAGACTTTTTTCCCACTTCTTCTTTCTCGTTTGTTGTTGTACGAGTGTGATTGTAGTACCCCTTGTAATGTACACGTACGGTACGACTCATCCTTTTACTTATTTATGGGTTACTTATGCTACTCGTTTCCTCTTGTTCTTGGTCATCGTGGAGGAAGGAAAAAGAGCTAACAAAAAAGACTAGTATTCTGCTTTCCAGATCTTGCATAGATACTTGCGTTGCACTTGGATAAATATATGTTGGATGCATATACGAAGATGATTGAAAACAAATCATGGCAGATAGGCATAAACGACAAACTAGAGGCGCTATGTCAGCAACCTAAGGAATAAAAATAGGGAAAAAACAACGCACGCTCTCATAAGGTTGCTGAGGCGGCCGACCGTGATACGGCAACGACGCAGGCAACTCAGGCCTCTCCCCTCGCCACGACACCACTGTCCCAAACTGATCGCGATACCCCTCACGCTCGTCTGGGTAGTCCCACAAGTCCTCGGGGTACGCCCGGTCGTGTGGCGCGTACACGACGAACGAGTTGGGGGTGAGATGGTCCCCGCGGCGGTTCCAAAACCCGACGCGCACCTTGCGCGAGTACTGCGACGGCGAAGGCTCCTGTACCGGCGGACGTGAGGCATCAAGCGAGGCGCGTTCCATCGGGGGCGGGGGCAGCGGGTTATGGGCGCTCATGCCGCTGGAGCTCGTGCTCGTAGTACCACTGCCGCTGCTTGAGCTCAGGTTGCCACTCCCGATGCTCGGCGCTGTGTCGCGTCGACCGAGACCGGGCGCACGTGCGTGGGGCGAGGGGGAGTGTGAATGGGAGTGCGAGCGGGAGAGGTGTGGGGGGTGGGCGTGTAGCCCTGCGTATGGCGACGTGCGGCGGTGGTCGCGGTACAGCGGGGATGGCTCACCGCTGCTCGTATATGGCGACGTCTGCCGGTCCCTCTCTCTGTCCCGGTCCCTCTCTCCTCCATCCCGTTCGCGTTCCCTTTCGGATCTCTCCCTTTCTCGTCGACGCGGAGACGGGTCTGGTGACGAACCCACTGGACTCGACCCCACCGAATTGCGCAAAGGCGCTGAAAATATCTCGGCGCTCGAAAGTGTCGACGCCGACTCGTGGATCGTGGTCAGGCCCGTAACTACAGGCTCAGTGCGACTACGCGCGAGTGCCGAGGGCCGGCTCCGGCTCGGTAACGAGCCAGACAGGTCTTCTGCAAGGCTGGTGTACACGTCGTGCGTACTAGACGAAGACGTCGACACGTTGGGTACCGAAGCATGTCGCACTACCGGCTCAGGACCGCGTGACGGCGAGCGCGAGTACCGCGTCGGGGGATCGTCCGTGCTCCGGCGTACTTGCTGGTAGTGCGTGGGCGTGCGGATGATGTTCGACGAAAACGTGGGCTGAAGGTCGCCTTTGGACGTGAAAGTCTCGGGCTCCTGTGTAAGCACAGACGCATGTTGTGTCGACGAAGAACGGTTGTGGGGCGTCGGCGTCGGGGGTGGGTAAGGCGGCACTTCGCTAAGGGTCGGTTGCGAGCGGGTTCTGTTGTGCCACGAGTCGGCCTGGCCGACGGCACGTGCATGTGAGGGAGATGGACCAGCGCTCGCGCCACTGCCGTTGGATCGCATGTCGGTGGGGTCAGAACCATGTCTGATGGGCGTGACGAAGTGTTCTGGATGGTTGTAGAGGTAGCCAGCCCGCAACACAGACTTCTTGTCCGGCGTCTGATTGAACGCCTGAGCGCTCGCACTGTCCAACGATCCCCTACTGCTCTGGCCATACTCACGCGTGGGCGTGGATGCGTTGGAAACACCGTTTTCTGTCGATCCGGCCCTGCGAACGTTGAAATCACGCGTAGGCGTCGCACGATCCTTGCTCTCGAGCAAACTGGGCGGACTCCATATCCAAGGCGTGTGTGGCTCTTCACCATTATAGTCTGAAGGCTCCTTCCTGCTCCATATCAGCGTGCGATCGACCCGATCCAAAATAAACCGCACCGCACCTCTTGACCATGCCTTCGAGACCCAACCCGTTATCGGACAACTTGGTGTTCCAGTAGCTCGGCGAAGGCGGTTTCGGGATGCGCTTGTACGGATTGAAGTTGGGCGGAAACCAGCCTGCACCAGGTGCCCATGGTTGCTGCTGGTTCTGCATGTTGGCCATCGGGTTGTATTGCCAGTACCCAGCGTTCCAGCCGGGGTGCGCGGCCCCGCCGCCAGGCAAGGGTGGCGGGCCTGGGTAGCCGGGAGGAAAGGCAACGTTACCGCCTGGAGGCCAGCTGCCTGTCCATCCCTGGGGTGGGGCTGCAGGTTGATGCATCAGCTGCGGATTTGGATGCCATCCCTGAACGGTCTGCGAGGCCATCAATTACGAAAAAAAGTCAGAAGTGTGTTAAACGAGGTGCGCTGATAAGAACCGGAGCGAAGGTCAGCTGTGTACATGGTCAAGGACGGTGAGCAAGGACATACCTTTGGCGTGGGACAGGGCGGGTCGCGACTGAGATAGCGCACAACGTTCGAGACGTTGAAAGGCAAGCTGTGCAGCTGCTGGTGGATTCTGGAAGGCTTCAGGATGCCTCCAGGCCTGAATTATATACACGCCACGATTGCACGGGGAACGGGACCCACAGCGTTACCGGAGGAGAACTGACTTGTACCGCCAGCAAAAGCACAGCCGAGCAAAAACGGCTCCCTGAGAAGGCCCACACTCCGCACTGTTCCTATTCCCTTTTGTTCCCAAGATCGGACAACAATAAACATATCGCATTAGAGTCCTTCGCTGGCAGAACCAACACCAAACCAATGTCCAATAGACGACAAGATATATTTACATGTCCGTATTTTATCTCTCGAAAAAGTCCGTGGTAAAAGAAAGACGCAAAGTCCGCAATAGATATCTAAGATAAAGATCTGAAGGAATAACTTTACCTAGAGAAATTTACCAGCCGCAAAGGCCGAGATCCTTCCACGACCCCGACTTGTCTCCAGGCGTGTTCGACTGCACCCATTGCACAGCGGACCAGAGATGATTGTTGTACGTCACATCGCTGCCAGCATTGTACGCAGTCGAGGTTTGCCATGCCGACACACCTTGACAATTCGCCTGATTGTTGACCGGCTGAGCGCAAACACCACCGCACGACCACTGGTCCGGGTGCGCAGGCGGCGCATTGTTGTAAGTCCACTGGAGGGCCGTGAACAGCTCATTGTTGTAGATCACCTGGTTGCCCTCCGTGTACTATTCAAGCGAATAAATATCGGTTCCGCACGTAATGGAACGGAACCACATACCGCAAAGGCAGACTGCCATTGCTGAACGCCGTTGCAGTTGGCAGTGCCAGACGGGCTGGGGGCGCCCGATCCCGTCGGAGTACAAGTCGGAACCGACTTGGTAGGAGGGATGACCACCGTGGACGTCGGCGGATACGTGCTGGTAGGCGACGTCGTGGGGCTCGACGAAGTGTACGTGGAAGGGGCCTGCAAAGCAAGATCAACACGACGAATTCGACATAAAAGCAGAGCCGCTCACAGAGGTACCATCCCGCTGAACGACACCGCCGTTGACAGCGACGAGACAGGGCAAGACAGCGACGAGAGCGAGGATGGAGTGGAGCATGTTGGTGGTGGTGGGTTGGGATGACCTTCCATGGTCGAGGAGGGGTTCTTATGCGAATGAGAATCAATCAGCCACTGGGAGGATGACGTCGATAAATTAGTTTTCAGTACCCCTAGCCGTCCCTGTCTCAAAATCCGGAGAGGTACGCCGCGGAAGCGGTCCATCTCCCCGATTAATATGCCCAGTTCGGGTCACGTGCAACAATATCAATAACCCCTATATCGAGTCATTAAGACCGTAAGACTCGCAAATCACCCGGGTCGAGTTTCCGAAGAGCAGCAAAGGATCGCTTGACAGATACAAACCTCGGCGGCGGACAACTTGGTCCAACCGACCTCATGGCGTTAGGCCCACCGTGAGCAAGCCGATAGGACAGCGCTCACGTTGGTACATTCCTCGGCGACACTTGACCCGTGCATTCTCATGCCATGTCTCGCACAGGTCTGACAATGCAGAATTCGATCACGGGCGCTCGACCCCGCAGTGCTAATAGATTGGAAACGTCATGTCCAGTAAAATGTACCTGACAACCCGCGGCCCGTCCTCCTCACCCTTCAGCACACGACCTCTGGATCTGACCAAACCACCGATATCATGTGTGTAGACAGCTGTGAATTGGAGTCAAATTGAGCGTAGGATTTCCCTTGCGCCTCAAGCTTTCCCGCCGGTTCAGCCTATGAAAATGGAGATACGAGGGCCTCCAACGTATCCTAGGATTTTTTATGGGACGTCTGCCTCTGTGTCTCACAAGCGCTCGTTCTGGTCCTGGTGCGTGCTTCTACGACGCTCCTGCATTCTGAGCTTGAACGCGTTTCTTTAGTGGTGTTCTCTCCCGACCGAATACACGTGGACGTTGTCCCAGTTCAGCTTTGGCAAGGGCACGACCTTCTCGGTTCGCATTGACCCATGTTGATGCGTTCTTGCAGTATGCACACTAATTTTTCTAACCTTGTAAGTCGCCGACGCCGCACCTGTATGTGGTCCTACATGTGGTCACGCGAACTGAACTTGGGACGTATAGCGACGAAATGGATGAGCCAGTGAGCGCTGATAGATCGATACGCAGCGTTGCACTCGCCAGAGTCAAACGAGCATCACCTATGCCGGCAGCTCCAAGGAGGTCGAGTCATCGCCACAGCGACGATGTCATTGGAGATTCTCACCAAATGCCAGCGTAGCCAGGCACGCTCACGTCGATCATAATTCGAGGGACGGCGCAGACGGGCGTACGATTAACCCCGTTGTCCACCTGTTATATCGAGACACTGCACGAGTATGGTGACGATTTCTAAACGATGGGAAGGAAGGGGTACCTTGGTATATGGTTTGAGCGAAAATGCTAAGGGAGGGTGTGAGCGCGACGATCGTGCGGGGGGACAGTCCTTACCATTGTACCGCAAAGATGGCAATGTCCTGCGCGGGGCGTGAGCACGTGTCGTCGATACACAATGAGCAATACGAACCGATGCTGTCGACTCGAGCTATACGACCGAGCAATTGTCAGCACGACGGACCAAGAGGAACGAACACTATAGTCACCACGAGCGGACTGTGAGCGCATCATAGACACATCGACCCACATGTTTCCCTTAGCAAGCAGGATAGCATTTGGATGGGTACCATGTAGATTCCCCAGCAAATAAAGACAGTATTAAACATGTCACAGAGACTCGAGCCGATCGAACGCGCGTTTGCGAGCGCATGCGAGAGAAAAACTCACGACACGCCGACGATCTTGACACATGACAGAAGAGCGAGGCATTTAGAAGGCGTCTCGTCGTTTGTTTCGAGACGGATGCTCATCACGACTTTGAGAAAGAGCGGGTCATTGGTGTAGCGGTTAAAGTAGATGTAAAGCTGTGATGTCTATACCGAAGAGGGGTATGGCCCGGAGACGAGACGACGACGCGAGGCAAGTAGTAGGGTTGAACCGACTCGCTCACATTTATGCCAAATAGCCTAGCGCCCGAACAAAACCCGTTAACGCGGCCGGGCCCAACGTTAAACACTCATCACGTCGCGAGAGTGAAACCAAGGAAGAGCATTCCCAACGGCGAGCGCGTTTAGCATCTTGAATCGAATCGTTACTCCGAATGGATGGCTGAGCAAGTAACATTGTGGGAAGTGAAAAGGCCCTTGCCCCCGTCTGGGGAGGCTGTGGGAGCCCTGGAGAAAGGGGCGTCGTTCGATGCGTGAGTAAGTACGGGGTGATGCGCAGAGTGGATGCCAGTGGGAGTCTTGACGCCTACGTCGGAGTCGTTCGTCCATGGCGGTCGGATTGCACTTTTAATCACGCACTTTTTTTTGGGAATCTCGCATTTCTTTTGATTTGATCGCGCACTTTTTTTTTGGGAATCTCGCATTTTGATTTGATTTGATCACGCACTTTTTTTTTTGGGAATCTCGCATTTTTTTGGGGGTTGATCGCGCACTTTTTTTGGTCGCGCACTTTTTTGATCACGTAGATTTTTTTTAACAAGTTCATTTCGCCCCGAACATTAACTTAAGGATATCTAAGCAGAATTCTACAACAAAGGAATACTGTTTTAACTTAGAATAGTCCAAAACCATCTGGTTCGAGATCAGAAACAGGTGATGGAATCAAACAGTGATGAGATGAAACTCAGTGGCTTTGGATCCACACCCAGGATGCCCAGCATGATACAAGTAGGCTGTCATTACCTGAACTGACAATGTTACCATCACAGATGACGAGGATCAATTTGCATTTGTCGTCATACTTGAGCTGGGCAAGTGAATCAATGGTGTGGCATAGGGAAACCTCACCTTCTGTGTAACAAGGCACTTGGCAAATGACAAACTTGTCGTGATCCTCTGGCGCATGCATGGAAGCGAAGTTGATTGACGCGATGAGCTTGAATGCGATGATACTGACCATCATAACTGACAATGCAAGAAGGATATACTGAGAGAACAAGCACTGGGGTGAATTCTGGTTGTCCACCATGCCAATCAGGAAGAGGTTTTGGAGACATGTCTTAATCTTGAAGAGGTTGATGAGATCATTGTTCATGAACTGAGCATCAATTCCACCGGGTGCAATTTCACTGTTTGGGCCTTCAGTGAAAGGACCATAGTTGATGTAGTTGGTCATGTCGTAGATGAGACTATCATAGATACCAATGGAATGTCCTTGGGAGTTGGCCATGGAGGTTATCTCAGTAGGGGTATACCCCATGTAGCCAACATGATTCCTCCAACGCATGAGGGTCATACTCTCAAAGTACCAATCTGGATGAGAGTCATTGGTAATGGCACAGAAACTGTGGTATACTGCATTGGGATCCATCACATTGGTTGTGGTAAGCTGTACCCATGGGCTGACCAAACCAGAAACACCGTTGCACAAAGCGCTGACCTGCCATGATGATAAGGAAAAATATAATGAAAAGAAAAACAAATGACATACCTGAACAGGGAAGAGGTTAGTAGCGTCCTCTCCTCCATACTGCAAGACTGTCTTCGCTGGGATGACAGGAATGACTGAAAGATGCATCGCTGCCACTCCTGTAAGGTCAAACACCTCGCCGCGGATTGAGGTCAAAACATTATTCTTCGAATTCGAGTAGGAGTGTGATGCAAGCTCAGCCTTGCTGTAGACGAGCTCGGTGGGGCAGATAACAAGACCAAGAATGGTGATAACAAAAACTGCACATGCACAGATGAACCAAATGATCATGTTGAGGGCAAGCTTCTCTCTCCACACCTGGTGAACATCCTGACGTTTCATTTGGCTGAACCTGTTACGCTCAGGCGTAGACCCGAGTGACGAGGGGGCGAGGGGACGTTAACGTCGCTATTCAGCTGACGTGGCAAGGGTTGATAGACGGGCGATCCGCTATCCTCAGCCTCAACGGTATGTCG